>JAXGGA010019882.1:0-19225 GCA_038373865.1 Uloborus plumipes
CTCCTTATCTCTACTTCGTGTTCCGTTTTCTTTATCGGCAGCTAACGATATCAATTTTGCTTTCTGAGCAGACGGTACTGGTACTTTCTAGAACTTAAACTCTGTTATCCATCCCTGCGTTGCCCCCCCCCCCTCCATCTCCAACAGGTGTCTGAATCAATGACCTACCCAAAAGAACCACGTTGGAATGGCCGAATGTTGCAGTACTCAGTTCCAACAACTTCCTTTCGATAGTGAAGATTTAAGCAAGAACCTACACAGAGCTTTTCTGACGTACAACAAACAAAAATGCGAGAAGTAACTGCAGCGGAAGCTTTGAGAAAAGGGGACAAAAGCTCTTCAGTAAAAATCGACGGTAAAGTGAGTTTTGTTTTTAGTGTTAATTCCGGCTCTAATTTTGTCTTTGAAAATGTGAGTGTTTTGTTTGAGTTGTTCTACGAGTTTACTAATATAATACTCTACATTTTATAAATAGGTGCAATTTCGTTATTTTTAAGATTTTGATTATTCATTGAGCGCTCTCTGCATTTTATAGTTGAAGAAAAAAGTCACGCCTTTCCTCCAACAATCACATTTCAATTGATACCAGCGGGTGACCGAGCTCCGCTCGAGGAAAACAGGTATCGAAGCTAACTCGAAGATTTAAATTTTCAATTGTGATTTATCAAAACAATACATGCCATAAGAAAATTTGTGAAACCATTGGTGAAAAGATAACCGGTTAAAGTGCACCATTGTAAACTATTCTAAACAAAGTTAGAGTTTGGAAAGGGAACTATTCTATACAAAGAATAAGTTTGAAAAGTCATAGGAAATGTAATTGATAATAAAAAAAAAACTATACAATTAAAGAAATGGCACAAAGTGAGCAGTGTAAAGATTGAAGTGTGTTGAAGTTCAATATTGACAAATTTATTTAGAAAAACCAAACCTCGTGATTCCTCGTGGCCAAAACCCCCAGACCCCCAAGTTTACCGGAGTTAATTAATTCTGGGGCGATTTTCGACTTGGAAACCATTCCTCGTATTACCCCTAACGTGTACCAGGGGACCGAGTTCGCTCGCTTTAAAAAAAAGAGGTTTGGAAACTCGTGTTTTTTTCTAAAGTGCGAAGTACTTATTTAGATAAACTTGAAAAGCATTTTTGAGCCTTTGGTTGCAATTACGCATTCAAAACAGCTGTAATTTATTTAAAAAAAAACAACCCTGTTTAATCCATGCTCACCGTAAAATCACACCTAATTTCATTTCATTTGGCGCCGAAGGGGCGGGAGGTGTTGATGAGAATGGAAGCAGAGTCCCTGTTCTCCAGTACGCATTTGGTTCCAGTTGGTTTTGACTTTCACTTCACTTCACACTCCAGGCCCCCCCCCCCCCCCGTACATACTACAACTCGCTTTTTAACCGGGATGGAGCCCTGAAGAGTGCTCTGTTCATTTTTAACCAGGCCCCTTGGCCCAGCACACCCCAGAGGTTTCGCTTTACTTGGAGGATTTTGTGACCACGAACATTTTTAACGTCCCCCAGAAACCATTAATGAAGACGGTGGATCTTTGATCGGCGGCTAAATGATCGACCCGAGACACTCCGTTTACGAGTCCGACGACTAACCGATTGGACAACCGCGGCCTCATTCCCCTATATAGACGAGCCGACGCATCAAGATTACCACTTAGGATCCAGCGCGTGTGTGAGGATTGTCTTTTCTGGCCAGTTATCGCTTTTTGGTAACTTTTTACGTAAATTAACAAAGCTTGGCAATGTCCCGAAACTTTGCTCTGGTAACCCTAATTCCTCAACAATGAAAAATGAAAGTGAAAGTTAATGAGTTGGATCCAAAGTGGTGAAACTTAAGCTTGATGCGTTGGCCTATCTATATAGCGGCTCTACCGCTGCTCATACCCAATTCTAACTTTATTTTGATCGATCTCTTTTAAATTTCAAAAACAATAACAATTCTAACATGTTGCCAAAAATTATTTGCCAAATACCATAAAAACATAAATTTACGCTGATGTGATTAAATATGAAATCCATTGTTAGAACGTGGTTGCTATGAAACAGTATAACAATAAGAGTAATCATAAAGAAAATGGCGTAGTAAGAAATCTTCTCAAACTTTTAATGAATCCTATCTGTAACTCCGAACTTTTCGACCGTAGCGCTTCAAAACCAGCGCCAATCGATTCCTTGTGGCCAAAAACCCCAGACCCCCAAGTTTACCGGAGTTTATTAATTCTGGGGCGATTTTCGACTTGGCAAAACATTCCTCGTATTATTGTATAGGATTTGCATAAAATCTGACTTTTGCAGCAATGAAAAAAAATGCCTTTTGTAATTTCCGATTTTCGTTTCGGTTATATTTTTCAAAACTCCAGACACGTATTTGGGACCATATTGTCTACCTGCAGTAGAAATTTGAAAGCGTTTCGCCGAGTAGTTTTCTTTTTAATCACGTGTTTGCATTCTGTCTACACTTTTGCATCGCAGTGTACCTTGCAAGCTCTCTTTACAGTTTAGGAGCTAGCAACGTTTCCGAGTGACAATTTTAAGACGTCTGACTCTCTAATATATCTTTCCCCATGCTCTTTTAAACAGCATGCAAGGTGTCTAGCGGCCGAGAGTGGTTGTGTTTTTTGGTATGACTTCGATATACCCCGCCCCCACCAAAAAAAAAATTACGCGCCAGATCTGGCACTCCCTATAGACTTTTTAGGGTTGCTGTTTCTTATTTTGGTGTTGCCAATTTAGGTTTTTTTCAACTTTTAGGTTTTTGTTGTTGCCAAATTTTGTATTTTCTTGCATTTTGTGCTATTTTTTAAGTTTTTTTTATAGTTTTGTGGCAACAATTTTTTTGTGGCAACAACAAAAACAGGTATTTTGCTTGGCGAGAAAAAAAAGTCGCCAAATTTCCGATTTGGGGGGTATATCAAAGTAGTTCCTGTTTATTATTGCGCATTGATTCGAGACAAACGAGGGGCGCAATTGTTTGAAGTGTTTTCTCATTCACTCAGAGGCACTTTTATATTACATCTTTGCTCTTTATACACGTTTCATGCGATTAATGAAACATTTCTTTGAATAACATTTTTAATTACTATTCTCCACGTTTACCAACATCTTACATGTGTAGGAAAATGCCTAAAATGATACTCGTTTGATTTGAAAGAAAGAAAAGAAAAAAAATTCTATATTACCATAACCTGCTCCTTTCGTGTTTTTTAACACTTAGCATAGATTTGTCGGAAAGGAAGTAATTCCATTACACTTCGAAGCTTCTTATAGCGCGGCAGATTGTGATCTGAGTGTTTCAAATACATTTGAGCTACAGAAAAAGTAAAAACATTTTATACTTTTCATAAATGTCTAGCTGAAGTTTTGTTGAAAATCATTGGTTTAGGTTACACAATACTCCAAGTTACTGTCGAAAACCAATAACTTGGGAGACCAGGAGTTTTTCGACCCTTGATTTGGATCGAAATCATCAAAATTTTAATAGAGGGAGCCTCCCATATATTGGGCTCCTATTCAAAAGGACGTCATGGTGGTTGTTTAAAACGGAAAGCTTTCATTTTGCGTCTTGAAGCAAATTACTTCGAGGTTTTTTTCATTTTTACTTAGGGAAAAAAAATAATGTTTTACTTGCTTTCTATATATTATTCAAAAAGTAAATCATTCTCATCTAAGTTTCTATGTCATTGTCAATATTGAAATCTAAATTAATCAAAAATCATAATTTCGGAAAAAAAGTTTTTTTTTTTTGTTATAAAAATGTAAAAGTAAACAAATTTCTAATTCAAATAAGAGCATGTAAGTAACACGAAGAAAAAATTTTTTTCTCAAAAAAAAAACTTGCCCCCTCCCAGGCCCGCCATTTAGGGGGGCAAGGGGGTCAATTGCCCCCCCCCCCTAACTTTGAAAAATCAATGTATTTACAAATTTACATATAAGTGGGCGTGGTTTTAGTTGTTTTCTGATGAAATTGTGTTATGTTTTTACCCTTTGCCGCCCCCCTGGAAAAACTTGAAATGACGTCCCTGCCCCCTTCCCGAAACGTTGTCCTAAATCCGTCTGGGGAATGTGACAGACAAACACCGGTTTTCCCCATTTTAAATCCCTATTTTATTTCTGTATTTCATTTATTTTTGACCTTTTTTGGTGATATTTTAAAGAAATATGAAACATTTTCAGGCTTCTTTCTCATTTCTTTTACTTTTACTGAAAAATAGGCTAAAATTATAAAATTTAAAACTTTTAATGAGTTGCTAGAAAAAATTAGATTATCATTTCTAAAATGAAAAGAAGATGGCAGCACGTAAATCATCAGTTATTTCGTTTATGTTGCTATTTTTCAGCCATTCTGGTAACGATGAAGTGAGCTCGGTTGGTCAATGACCTAAGAAATTAAAATACTTTTGAATGGATCTTTTGATTCTGTTAAATATTGAGCAACATGACTCTACGGAACATGGTAGCTGTAGTGTCATATCGCTTCATAGTTGTCTCTAATTCATAATTTTTGTAGAAAGATAAAGTATTAAAACCACCAGTCTTTTTCGTAACGCAAGTGATATAAGACTTAAGAAAACATGACGAAACATCGCATTGTCAAGGTATATCTAGTCGTATTAATCATGAAAACCTTCAGTTTCGAAGGTTACAAGCTGAGTTGAAAAAATTCCCCGGATAACGGCAACTGCTAAGATTGTATGACACCTGCTCGCTGCAAGCAAAGCTTCTAGCAGCAATCTTGACGGATCTTAATATTGTCTTAATGGCGTCAAGATTGCGTATTTACTCTTCCATAAAGATTGTTATAACAATATGTATGCAATATCACAAACGCGTCCTAAATTTTTATCCAGCACCCTTTCAGCAATAATGTAAATTATTTTCCCTTTTTATATTTTTATTACTTCACCCCTTTAATTTAGCTGTTAAACCTTAATTATCTATTACCCAACGCTCAGACTGAAGTGTAATACCCATTTTTTCTCCTTGGTTAGAAGAGGATCTGGCACCTTCCCTCTCTTGACGCTAGGCGGCGCCACGTCTCGGCACAACATCGCCGGCTTAACAGCCGACCAATCTTGGATCGCCACTGCTTCTGCATTTTTGTTCTTTACGCACGTTTCATGCAGGTATTGAAACATCTCTCTTCATTACATTTTAAATTACTATTCACCACGTCTACCAAAATTTTACATGTGTAGGAAAATGCTTAAAATGATACTCATTTGATTTGAAAGAAAGAAAAATAAATTATGTTTTGTCATTACCTGCTCCTTTCGTCCTTTTTAACACTTAGCATAGATTTGTCGGAAAGGAAGTAATTTCATTGCACTTTGATAACTCTTACAGCGCGGCAGATTGTGATCTGAATGTTTCAAATACATTTGAGCTACAGAAAAAGTAAAAACATTTTATGCTTTTCATAAATGTCTAGACGAAATTTTGGTGAAAAACATTGACTAGATTACACAACAATGCAAGTTACTGTCGAAAATCAATAACTTGGGAGACCAGGAGTTTCTCGACCCTGGATTTGGATCGAAATCATCAAAATTTTAATAGAGGGAGCCTTCCGTATATTGGACTCCTATTCAAAATGAAGTCATGGTGCTTGTTTAAAACAGAAGGCTTTCATTTTGGGTCTTGAAGCAAATTTCTTCGAAGTTTTTTCATTTTTACTTCGGGGAAAAAATAATGTTTTACTTGCTTTCTATATATTATTCAAAAAGTAAATCATTATCATCTAAGTTTCTATGTCATTGTCAATATTAAAACCTAAATTATTCAGAAATTATAAATTTCGGGGAAAAAAAGCTGAAATTGGATAGGAATTGCTAATTTAGTCATAAATGGTTAAAAATCTAAAACAGACTGTATCCAACTTCTTTTTTATAAAACCGTAAAAGTAAGCAACATTTGTTAAAGATTACAAACATTCAAACACAAATTAGAGCACGAAGGTAATAGTTACAACTACTTTAAAAAAAAAAAACCCTTACTCCCGCCCCCCCCCCTTCGGAACTGGTTCTGAATCCGTGTGTAGGTGGCAGGGCCGTTATTTCAAGTGTTTCCAGGGGAGGGGGGGCAAAGGGTCCAAACACAATGCAATTTCATCGAAAAACATCAAAAACCACGCCACTTTTATGTAAATACAGGGTGGTAATAAATTAACAGGAGGTGTTTGGAGCCCTATAGCTCGCGAACTACTGGGCGAAATATTGTCGAATTTCGTGAGCGAGCATATTAGACCATGGGATTTTGATTTCATGAATAAAAAAATTAGTTTTTTTATTCTGATTATCGAAGAATTAATTGCTACTGACAAAATATGCATCCATTTCATTTGCAAAAATGACTTTTTTTTGTCACAAATGTGGTTCGATATGATCGCCATTGTAAAGTTGTAAGAACTGCATACGATGCATAACATTTTCTAAGGCAGCACGTAACATATCAGAATGGATTTCTTGATGAGAATGCTCCCAGTCTGTCATTTTACAGCTGATCGCTAAACGCAACGCGTTTATGAATTATTGCATTCTATTTGGTTAAATGGGCCGCAATTTTGTTCGTGGTGATTTTTTTTTCTAATAGAAAATTCTACGGCGATCATATTAAACCTCATTTGCAAAGCACAATCATTTTTGCTTGGCGAAATTGATTCAAACAGCATCTTTTCAAGTTTAATTCGCGATATTCAGTGTAATACACTTTTACAGCGCCAAATGTCCCCCTGGTGGTGATTTTTCAAACTAATTTTTCATTCAAACTAATTCAAAATTCCATGATTTAATATGCCTGCTCACGAAATTTGGCAATGTTTCGCCCAGTAGTTCGCGAGCTAGAGGGCTCCAAACACCTCCTGTTAATTTATAACCACCCTATACATTGATTTCTCAAAGCCAGGGGGTTAATTGACCCCCCCTGACCCCCCAAATGACGGGCCTTGTAGGGGGGGCAGACAGACAACCCAAGTTTTCCCCCATTTTAAATCCCTCTTTTTTTTCTTTATTTCATTCCTTTTTGTGCTTTTTTCAATGATAGTTTAAGGAAATATTAAACCTTCTTTCATGCTTATTTCTCCTTTCTATTACTTTTACGGAAAAATATGCTAGAATCATGAAATTAAAAGCTTTCAGTGAGTTGCTAGAAAAGTTAAAATTATCAATTCTAAAATAAAAAGAAGATGGCAGCACATAAACCATCAGTTATTCTGTTTGTTTTGTCATCGTTAGCCTTTCTGGTAACGATCAAGTGAGCTCTTCTGGTCAATGACCTAAGAAATGAAAATACTTTTGAATACTTGATTCAATTGAATGTTGAGAAACAGTACTCTCTGAAACATGGTAGCTGCAGTGTCATATAGCTTCATTCAGAAGAAGTTGTCTCTAATTCTTAATATTTAAATTTACTCTTGAAGAGTGATAAAGTGTTAAAACCAGCAGTCTTTTTTATGACGCAGGTGATATAAGTTTTGAGATCATTTGATTCGTAAGAAAGAACACGCTGACTTGACCGACACTTTGGTTCCGAGACGTTTTTTACTTCCTTTTACGTAGTAAAGGAAGTATTGTGATCACGAAAAAAATTTCACTCAAATTTCAGTCTAAATTTTGACTTTGCTGACCCCGAATGAATGTCGCGTAGTTTTTTCGACCTATCAGCACGTGCATATGTACCCAACAACATACAAACAGCCGAAAAATCAATTTCGACCACCCCCGAGTAAATTACGACGAGTTTTCTTGTGACGTCTGTGTGTACGTATGTGCGGATGTATGTGCGTATGTATGTCGCATAATTCAAAAACTATATGCCGTAGATACTTCTAGCTTGGTATGTAGTCTCTGAGGGGGGTCTAGTTGTGCACCTTCCCTTGTGATTGCATTCGAATGTTCCCAAGGGGGTCTTTTACACCTTTTTTGGTTTAAATGTTAATTTCAATACAGACTCAAGTGATATGAATTGGCGCGACCACTTGGCGACATGTCGCCAAGCTTTTGGTCGCCAAGTGTTTGACGCCAACTTGGCCACATATCGCCAAGTTGGCGACAAATTTGGCGAAAAAAATTTTTTTTGAATTTGGGTTCAACTTGGCGCTATTGGTGATATTTTGCGAAAAATTCACTGAATGATATTAAAATCAGCAATATTTAGAAAATTAACCATTGTAAAATATTTTTTGCATTCTTTTGGGGCAGATTAGGGGAGTAAATATTTGAATTGTTACCTTGCTCACTCCAAGCACTTTTTTTAACTCTTAAGGCAACTACTAAGAAATTTACACGTAAAAGGAAGTAGTGTGGGGTCCATACCAGATTTTTTGGATCCAACCTTGTTACAGGTATATGAAACACATTAATATATATGGTTGCTCTGGCGAAAAATAACTTATGATTAGTTAGATAAAGTACCCTATTAGGTAAATCTAAAAATATAACTTATCTCTCGAATGTAAAAACAGTTTATTGGGAAATGTCTCATGAAATTGAGTTTATTTTCAGGTTGCACTTGTTTTAAGCCTGAGTTTATGAAATGTTTTTGTCATATAGACAAAAATAGTCAAATATCATATATGCATTAGATAATATGTAATACCTCAGAAAACTGCATACATCAAGCCTGTGCGTAACCGCCTGTAGCAGTGCTACGCCGACTGAATACGCGTGCACACTAATAACGTAAAATTACCAAAACGGGATATCTTGCCGAAAAAGACACAACACGCACTTAAGTTTCACCCAAGGAGGTGAAACTTAATCTAGATGTTTGTGTTGGTCTACATAGCAAGACCGACATTTTGGGGGCTCAATTGCCCCCCCCCCTCGATTTGAGATATCAGTGTATTGACATACAAGTGGGCATGGTCTATGTTGTTTTCCAATGACATTGCATTATGTTTACACCCTTAGACCCCCTCCCCCCAGAAAAGCTTTATACGACGGGTCTGCTATATCTAATCTAATATCTTTAAACGAGCAATTCTTGTATATATATATATACTAGCTTAATACCCGGCGTTGTCCGGGTGCTTATTAATACAACATAGCATTCAGGGAAAAAAAGTTGGAAAGAGTTCTATTCATATGGGTATAAAATAATTTGCATCAATCTGTCTCTTAGGTACAAACTTTGAAAAAAACTAAAATATTACAGAAAGTTAAACATTTACAGAAAAATAGTCTTATCAAAAGGTGAAAATTAAAGATAAATGTTGTCTGTGCTTTGCTACGTCCACTGGCATGAAATATATGCACATGGAAGAGAAAAAATTGCATCAATTTCACCCGCCAAATTTAAAATATTAACTTTTCTTTATTAATTGTTCCCACCTACAAAGTAAAAATTATTATAACTCAGAAATAAATCTATTTCTCGTTCTGAAGGCTTATCTCCATTACAAACTCAACTGTCGTCGTATTGCAAATTTTAAATTCAAATCCGTGGTTCTTTTTATTAAGTCCACATGAATTATGATAGTTTTTTACTTATTTCAATGCTGAAAGGAAATAGGTGAGCCTTAAATTGAAAATTCATTACTTTAATCGTAATCATTATTGGAAAATACTCATATTTAAAAATCTTAAATTTCATCAATTTGAATGTTAAAAGGCCTATCTCGATTACAATATAAATAGGCTAGATTCCTATAAAAGGGTCATTTTTTGACAAAAAATTTAAATTTGAGCTTTTTAGATTTTTTAAAATTTCAAGACCCCGCCTATGAGAATTCTAGGGCATCAAGGAACCTCTGTGTCAAGTTTGATGAAAATCTGACGCAAACTGTGGATTTGTATAGAGAACAAGTATATATACATACACTCATTTTTATAGATATAGATATTTATTTTTCGGATCTCGAAAACGGCTCTAACGATTTCGATAAAAGTTTGTATTTAGATAGAGTTTTGGTTTCTGAGTTCATCTACGTCGGCGTTTTTTCTGTAAAAACGCGAGTTTTCACAAAAAAACCGTTTTTTTTGTGCCTTCATTGAAAGTTTGAGAAGCTTTTATTTCACCATTTTCTTTATGATTACTTTCATTGTTACTGTTTCTTAGCAACGTCGTTTAATTATAACAATCGATTTCATATTTAATCACATCAGCGCGAGTTTAAATTTTATGGTATTTGGCAACGTTAAATTGTTATTGTTGTTGAAACGTTAAAGCAAGGCTTCACTAGATAAGTGTCTTATACAGGCTGTTTCATTTATTCAAAAGCCATGGAATAAAAGCAGTGATGATTGTCCACCGACATCTGTTCAATTTTATGGTAACTTACATTATATAAAAATCAGATTACTTTTTACTTTTCAAATACGATTTCAAAATTTAGTATAAAAGTGTGATAGTTCGTTTTAAAATACTTTTTTTTCTCCTCAAGAGTGTTTATATAATGTAAGATATTTCAGGTAAAAAATCAATAAATATGAAATTCAATTTTCTTAAAATATTAAGTTTCGAAACAAAATTACATCTATCTAATATATTTAGACGAGCAATTCTGGTATACATATATTTCGGATCTCGAAAACGGCTCTAAAGATTTTGATAAAATTTTGTATTTAGATAAAGTTTTGGTTTTTGAGTTCATCTACATCAGCGTTTTTTCTGTAAAAACGCGTTTTTTTGTGCCTTTATTAAAAGTTTGACGAGCTTTCTTTCGCTATTTTCTTTATGATTACTCTTATGGTTACTGTTCACAGCAACCACGTTTTATTATAACAATGGATTTCATATTTAATCACATCAGCGTAAATTTAAATTTTTATGGTATTTTTCAAATGAGTTTTGGCAACACGTTAGAATTATTATTGTTTTTGAAATTTAAAGAAGATCAATCAAAATAAAGTTAGAATTGGGTGTGGGCCGCGGTAGTCCGATCGGTTAGTCGTCGAACTCGTAACCGGAGGGTCCCGGGCCGATCATATAGAGGAAGCCCAGCCGATAAAAGATCCACCGTCTTCATTAATGATGGCTGAGGGACGTTAAAAATGTTCGTGGTCATAAAATCCTCCAAGTGAAACGATACCTCTGGGGGATGCTGGGCTAAGGGTTTGCTCGGCCTGGTTAAAAAATGAACAGAGCGCTCTTCGGGGCCCCATCCCGGTTAAATCAAGAGTTGTGGTATGTACGGGGAAGAAATTTGGAGTGTGAAGTGAAGTGAAAGTCAAAACCAACTGTAACCAAATGCGTACTGGAGAACAGGGACTCTGCATCCATTCTCATCAACCTCTCCCGCGCTTCGGCGCCAAATGAAATGAAATTGGGTGTGATTTTACGGTGAGCATGGATTAAATAAGGTTGTGTTTTTTAAAACAAATTACGGCTGTTTTAAATGCGTAATTGCAACCAAAGGCAAAATATGCTTTTCAAGTTTATCTAAATACGTACTTCGCATTTTAGAAAAAAACACGAGTTTACAAACCTCTTTTTTTTTTTTTTAACCGAGTGGACTCGGTCCCCTGGTACTATATATATTGTAACGAGTCCGTAGCACCTTCAACTTTCTTTAAATGAGCATTCCAATCTTGAGGAAGTAACTATAAATTTATTTACAAGTATTTACACTATTTACAATAAGAGCAGAAAACAATTGCTAAACATCAGCAATTAGGCAACAAACAGTACACTGTACTCTCAACCGTAACTCAGCACCACGTATCTAACGTGAACAGTAATTAAGCAATTACAAAAGCAAAACAACCATCCGCCCAAGCGAACGAAAACGAGCATCTCAGAAAACCCATCTGAGAAAAACTCACTGACTTGTGTTCAAGGCCAGCTATTTATACACGGAAAGAATTCCCGACAACTTTCTAGTAATATCTGGAATATTCCAAATCATTCATAACTTTAAACAATTCATTCAGGAAAACGCTAGAAATAAAAAGAAAAACACCACTCCGAGCGAAAATTTCTTCACGCTTATTAAAGTTAGGGCAAGTGTAAAAACTACAAAGTGTTACGGGGCCGGTATACAAGTGATAAAAGTGATATCTTCAGATACTTTTGCAACATGACGTCAGATAAAACCAAAACTAATGAAAATGATGCAAGGCAGGAAAAACAACAACTATTTACAAGATTTGTAACATTGCCCCCTTCCCAAGGACTGTACGTCCCGGGCAGTACAATCCCCAGAAAGGAAGCAAGGGAAGACTTACAGATGCACACATTACATGATGACCAATCATAAACATGATAAACAATAACATTGAGAACATGAAAGAAATAATAACATTGATGAAGTAATATTACAGACAATTTAAGGCAAAGGTTATATGCAAAATTTACAAACAAATTACCATGGTAGCTTTAGATTTATTTTACGAACTATGGCCATAGTATGGGGCTAGCCGATCATAATGTACAACTCTGGGTTTTGAATGTGATGACTTCTGGATCCTCACTACGACGTCGTTCAGCCGGTGAAGGACTGTGTAGGGTCCATCCCAATGCGACTGCAATTTGGGTGACAGACCTTTACGTCGGATGGGATTCCATAGCCACACCTTGTCACCTTCTTGAAAGTCATGACCAGTGGACCTTGTGTCGTATCGGGTCTTCATCTTCTCCGTTGCGATGTTGATTCGCTCCCGTGCGAAGTGATGAACGTCTTCCAACCGGGCCTGGAGATCCTGGACGTACTCCTCAGGCGATGAAGGCGCATCTGGAGGGAGACCGAAGACGAGATCACAAGGTAGCCGAAGCTCTCGGCCGAAGAGCATCTGTGATGGGGAATATCCGGTGGTCTCGTGGACAGCACTGCGGTAGGCCAGCAGGAACAGAGGAAGTTTCTTGTCCCAATCCTGTTGATTTTTGGAGACCATAAGCGAGAGATTATTAAGGATTGTCCTGTTGAATCTCTCCACCATGCCGTCCGATTGTGGGTGTAGTGGTGTCGTTCGTGTTTTCTCAATTTTGAGGATTTTACATAGGCCCTTAAACACAGCAGAGATGAAGTTTCTCCCCTGATCGGAGTGGATCTGCAAAGGTGTCCCATATCTCGAGATCCAATGCTGGACTAGAGTCTCTGCTACAGTGGTAGCTTCTTGATCCGGAATGGAATATGCTTCGGGCCATTTGGTGAAATAGTCAATGGAAACGAGGATGTATTTGTTCCCATCAGTAGTTTTCGGTAGAGGACCAAGAATGTCGATCCCAATTCGTTCGAAAGGAGCTCCTACGTTGTAAAGATGTAGCTTCCCGCGGCTTCTTCTCTTCGGTCCTTTACGGGCAGCACAGGCGTCACAAGAATGACACCACTTCTCTACGTCATCCTTCGCCTTGCTCCAGAAGAAGCGCTCTCGAACCTTGTGGAGGGTTTTCAAGATACCAAAGTGTCCTCCAGTCGGACTACTGTGCAATTCCTTTAGAACGTCTGGAATTCTTGATCTGGGAAGGAGTAACTGCCATTTAAATGCTTTGCCATCGTCAGATTCCCATTTCCGATACAGGACGCCATTTCGCAACTGGAGAGATTTCCATAGAGCCCAGTATCTTTTCGTTGCAGGACTGTAGATAGAAATGTCTTGCCAACTAGGTCGCCGACTGTCTTTTTCCATTAACTCTATGATAGGCTTTAGGTCTGGGTCTTCAAGCTGATCTTTTCTAACTTGGTCGTCACTCCATGGATCAGGATCTGAAGATGATGAAGTAGCAGTAACTTGACAGGCAGTAGGGATCGTCGTCCCGTACTGTTTCTCAATTCGGGAGCAATAATGGCAGTTCTCGGAACAAGGTCTTCTTGATAATGCGTCAGCATTACCGTGTGACGAACCTTTTCGGTGCTTAATCTCGATGTCATATTCCTGGAGCCGCTGTATCCACCTGGCTACCTGGCCCTCTGGATTCTTGAAATTCAAAAGCCAAGTTAAAGAGGCATGATCAGTCCGGAGCAGGAATTTACGGCCGTAGAGGTAATGATGGAAATGTTCTACAGCTTTAACTATGGCGAGCAATTCCTTTCTCGTGACACAATAATTTCGCTCCGACTTGGATAAGCATTTGCTCCAGTAGGCGATGACATGTTCGTTACCGTCTATTTCTTGAGATAAAACAGCTCCAACGCTCTCGTGGCTCGCATCAGTGTCAAGTATGAAGGATTTTTCAGGCTGAGGATAAGAGAGAATAGGCGTTGATGTTAAAGCCTCCTTCAGCTGTAGAAATGCATCCTCGCATTCTTTGGACCATTCAAATTTTTGTTTGCTCTCCGTCAGCTTATGCAAAGGTCGTGCAATATTGGAAAAACCCTTCACAAACTTCCTGTAGTACGTGCAGAGCCCCAGGAAACTTCGCAGCTGATGGACATTTTCGGGGCGGCTCCAATTCTTGACTGCAGATACCTTATCTGGATCGGTTCGTACACCCTCAGAAGAGATAATGTGACCAAGGTAGTTCACCTCACGGCGGAACAAATTACATTTGGACGGGCTTAACTTCAGGTTGGCTTCCTTTAGCTTTTGCAGCACCCTCCTAAGATTAACCAAATGTTCCTCAAAACTGCGTCCTATGATGATGATGTCGTCCAAGTAGACGAGACAGGATTCATAAGAGAGTCCTCGCAGCACTGATTCCATAAGACGCTCGAACGTGGCTGGTGCATTGCAGAGGCCGAAGGGCATCACTTTAAACTGCCACAAGCCTTGTCCGGTTGTAAACGCCGTCTTCTCTCGGTCGTCGGGGTGTATCTCCACCTGCCAGTAGCCGCTCTTTAAATCCAGGGTCGAAAACCACTTGTGTCCGGAAAGGGTGTCCAGAGTGTCATCGATCCGTGGAAGAGGGTAACTGTCCTTCTTGGTGATGTCATTCAGGCGTCGGTAGTCAACACAAAATCTGGTGGAGCCGTCTTTCTTTCGGACCAAGACGATAGGGGATGCCCAAGGACTGGATGAGGGTTCGATGACGTCATTCTCCTGCATCTCTTTTACGAGGATCTCAACCTCTTCCTTCTTGGCGAACGGTAGTCGTCTTGGATGCTGCTTGATAGGGGGATGATCTCCAGTGTCGATCCTATGCTGCGCTAAACTCGTGCGACCAACATCTTCGGGTGTAGATGAAAACACCTGCTTGAAGTCGTCCACCAATTTTTCCGCAGCGTATCTTTGATCCTTCGATAATGCTGCACTCCCAATTAATTTCGAAGTCAAGGATTCGGAAGACACAGTCGCGGAGGAATCAATTCTTCTGATGATGCAGTTTACGGGAGTACAAGTTGCCAACACTTCTCCTTTCTTGATATTCCTCGGTCTTTCACTTACATTGGCGACTCTCACAGGAACTGCATTCCTTGAAAGGTCCACAAGCGTAGATGCCACTAGTACTCCTTTTGGGCTATTACTCTGGTTAGGATATTCAATGAGGCCGAATTTAAAGCTGTTGTTTTCCTCGAGGGAGCCAGGTATTAGTACTTCTGATCTAGAGGGAATCGATAAATCTGTTTGGGCTATTATTTGATGAGCGGATTTTAAGTTATTTTCGGTGTTGAAAATTGCTATGTCTTCCCTCGTCGAGTGCAGCTCATTATTTTTAAAGTCGATAGAAAAATCAAATTTTCTCAAAAAGTCCAGTCCGAGAATGAAGGGATCCGTAATGTCAGCGACGAATGCCGTGTGATGGTAAGTGGCACTCCCGAACATTATTTCTAAGTTCACTTTTCCTTCAATCTCGATTTTGTCACCTGTCACAGTTTGGAGAGTAACGCAGGGCGGCGTCCATAAGATCTTGAGTCCAAATTGACGAGCCACATCAGTCTTAATAATGGTAACGTTGGCTCCTGTGTCTACAATCATTTCGCAGGGAAACCCATTCACATAAGCGTAAAGGAAGAGTCCGTTGCAGCCGCCACTTCTTGGGGAAATCTGGAAAACTTTGGGAGACGTCTTCTTTTCTTGGCGAGCTTCGCAATTCCTTCGTATGTGGCCCTCACCGCCACATTTCCAGCACTTCAGTGGTTGTCCACTTTGGTCTTTGCGAGTCTTCTTCAGGGTCCCCGACATCTCTTTGATTTGTCGCTCAATTTCCGAGAGACGAGTTGAGATCGAATCCTGGGCGCTCACTTCCACGCCCCTGATTGAATGGCGATCCTTGCGGGATGTTTGCTGTGCAGCCTCGAACTTCATTGCGTAGACCAGACCGGATTTAAGATCTTTGATGTCCGCCATCCGGAGAGCCGTCTGAATTTCTGGATTTCGCACTCCGTCTATGAAGTAGTTCAGGGCCAGGTTATCGCGAACACCCGAAGGACAGTCTGAGAAGGCGAGATGGGAAAGCCTCTCAACGTCTGCTGCAAAAACTTGCAAAGTCTCTCCAGCCCTCTGGAGTCGGGATTTGAGCTGAAGTTGGCTGAATTCTTTTTGGCAGGATTCGCCAAAGCGAAGCTCCAAGGCCGATGATAAGGCTTCGAAGTCATGGTGCTTGTCCTCTGGGAAGGTCTGTAGTATATCAGCTGCATCCCCTCTCAGCGAGGCTGCAAGTTGACAGGCTTTCGTGGAAGAGTCCCAGGAGTTTGCTTCTGCAACGATGAGGAACTGCTTCTTGTAAATATTCCACGAGGTCTTTCCGTCAAACGTGGCCAGTTTGATGGATGGACGAGAAGTTCCAGCTGCAGCTACACAGTCACTTGAGTTGTTGCAGGATGCTGATAACTTCGATTCAAGTTCTTTAATTTTCTTTTCCATATGGTTTTCTACTGTGGTGATTCGGTTCTCAACGCTATCAACTTTTTCTTCTAGAACCTCCACTTTATTTTCTATATTGGTAAATTTACTTTCCACCAAACTTTTCATTGACGTTAGATCGCTTTTAATTTCTTCTTGATTAGCAGCGAGATCATTTTTTAATTGTTCTTGATTAGTAGCCAGAGTCGCCATATCATTCTTGATTTCTTCTTGACTTGAAGTTATGCTAGCGGTTAAATCATTTTTTAATTGTTCTTGATTCGCAGTCATGTCACTTCTAACAGCGTTGATCGCATCAAGGAGTTTTGTTAGTTGTTCCTCCATTGCTCGAGTAATCACCATAAAATTCTGAAGTCAAAAAGTCCTCAGGAAGAAAAGTCCAAGTTCACAGAAAGTTCCAAAAAGTCCTTGAAGATGCCCCACGTTGGGCGCCAAAATTGTAACGAGTCCGTAGCACCTTCAACTTTCTTTAAATGAGCATTCCAATCTTGAGGAAGTAACTATAAATTTATTTACAAGTATTTACACTATTTACAATAAGAGCAGAAAACAATTGCTAAACATCAGCAATTAGGCAACAAACAGTACACTGTACTCTCAACAGTAACTCAGCACCACGTATCTAACGTGAACAGTAATTAAGCAATTACAAAAGCAAAACAACCATCCGCCCAAGCGAACGAAAACGAGCATCTCAGAAAACCCATCTGAGAAAAACTCACTGACTTGTGTTCAAGGCCAGCTATTTATACACGGAAAGAATTCCCGACAACTTTCTAGTAATATCTGGAATATTCCAAATCATTCATAACTTTAAACAATTCATTCAAGAAAACGCTAGAAATAAAAAGAAAAACACCACTCCGAGCGAAAATTTCTTCACGCTTATTAAAGTTAGGGCAAGTGTAAAAACTACAAAGTGTTACGGGGCCGGTATACAAGTGATAAAAGTGATATCTTCAGATACTTTTGCAACATGACGTCAGATAAAACCAAAACTAATGAAAATGATGCAAGGCAGGAAAAACAACAACTATTTACAAGATTTGTAACAATATATATATATATATTTCGGATCTCGAAAACGGCTCTAACGATTTCGATAAAACTTGGTATTTAGATGGAGTTTTGGTTTCTGAGTTCATCTACGTCGGCGTTTTTTCTGTAAAAACGCCAGTTTTCACAAAAAACCCCGTTTTTTTGTGCCATCATTTAGTAAGTTTGAGACGCTTTCTTTATCGCCATTTTCTTTATGATTATTATCAATTGTTACCGTTTCATAGCAACCATCACGTTTTAATTTAACAATTAATTTCATAGTTAATCACATCAGCGCGAGTTTAAATTTTATGATATTTGGCAACGTTAAATTGTTATTGTTTTTTGAAATGTTAAAGCAAGGCTTCACTAGATAGTGTCTTATACAGGCTGTTTCATTTATTCAAAAGCCATGGGATAAAAGCAGTGGTGATTGTCCAGCGACATTTCTTCAATTTTATGGTAACTTACACGATATAAAAATCGGATTGTTTTACTTTTCAAGTAAAACAATCTTGAACTTTTAAAACTTGAGTATAAAAGTGTTACAGTTAGTTTTCAAACACTTTTTTTCCTCCTCAAGAGTGTTTAGTAACATATTTCAGGTAAAAAATCAATAAATACGAAACTCAATTTTCTTAAAATAATAAGTTTCAAAACAAAATTACATCTATCTAATATCTTTAGACGAGCAATTCTTGTATATATATATTTCGGATCTCGAAAACGACTCTAACGATTTTGATAAAATTTTGTATTAAGATAAAGTTTTGGTTTTTGAGTTCATCTACATCGGCTTTTTTTCCTGTAAAAACGCAAGTTTTCACAAAAAACCCCGTTTTTGTGCCTTCATTAGAAGTTTGACGAGCTTTCTTTCGCCACTTTCTTTATGATTACTCTTATTGTTACTGTTTCATAGCAACCACGTTTTATTAGAACAATGGATTTCATATTTAATCACATCAGCGTAAATTTAATTTTTTATGGTATTTGGCAAACGAGTTTTGGCAACACGTTAGAATTTTATTGTTTTTGAAATTTAAAAGAGATCGATCAAAAGAAAGTTAGAATTGGGTGTGGGCCGCGTTCGTCCGATCGGTAAATCGTCGGACTCGTAACCAGAGGGTCCCGGTCCGATCATATAGAGGAAGCCCAGCCGATCAAAGATCGGGGTCTCAGTGGCCGAGCGGTCTAAGGCGTGTTGCCGATAACTCTGAGATGGTGGGTTGAACTCCCACTCCAGCTCCGGATGTACTTTTCTTCCTTAGTGATGTAACTCTTTCATACATTGACATTGTACAAGATATATGTAATAAAAATCACATGTAACGGAGGAAAAACACTAGATTGTAGTCCTCATCAAAAAAACCTGGGCATATAGCCCAAAAACGAACGAACGATCAAAGATCCACCGTCTTCATTAATTTTGGCTGGGGGACGTTAAAAATGTTCGTGGTCATAAAATCCTCCAAGTGAAACGACACCTCTGGGGGA
>JAXGGA010019883.1:0-19223 GCA_038373865.1 Uloborus plumipes
AAATGTATACAACTACGTAATATAAGCATCATTGAAAAGTTGGCCCTGTAAATTTGATAGATATTGAGAAAAAGGAACATGAATATGAAAAATTCACGTTTCGAGAAAAACTCATTTGAACATTTCATTCATGCTTTTGAAAAAACAAAAATTCTGACGCGACTGGTTTTTTTTTTTTTTTTTTTGATAAACAAGTGTGAAAGATGGTTGTAAAGATAAAAAATTAAACTATTTAATGATATAAAAAAAAAGGAAAAATTGAATTTTTGATCAAAATTGCCTTACCCGTGGTAGGTTTTGGATTGCCCTTTTGACGAATCCAATCTCCACAATGAATTAATAGACTTAAACTAATTGAAAATGGAAGGGAAAAACTTCCGCAGTTAAACGATAGTACAGCTGAAATGCAATTTTTGTGCGTGAAATGATAAAAGTAGAGCTATTTGACGCCCTTGCTTTCGTTTTCAAGGAGCGTTTTTTTTTTTTTAGTGTGGATTTTTTTTTTTAATTTCTTTAAAAATCGATCATTGTGTTTTAAAATTCGGCGATGACGAATTTTTGTGTTTTATAAGTGTTTTAACAATACCTAGTAGGCTAAGTAGGAATATTTAATAGGTTGAAACTTCCTTATTGGGCTACAAAGTATTAATGCTTTACTTGAAGTAGGAGAGATAATTACTTTACTACACTTTATTATTTTTGAAATACTCCGTCCGGAAAGCCATTACGAGTTTAAAGAGAAACACCCATAACATACATTTTATTTGTAATAATAGAAGCATTTCCTTCAGGGGCGTAGGAACCGGGGGAGCTGGGGGAGCTCTGGCTCCCCCTGGAATATTTCAGACCGGCTCAGCTCCCCCGAAAAAATTTCTTTACTACAACATTTTTTAGCACATTTTTTTGTTGTTGTTGATCAAACCTGTTTTCAAGATAAGTGTTCTACTTTTCCTAGGAAATTCACACAATGTCACCAAAAATCGTCAAAAGTCATTTTTTAAAGGTACCATTTAGAATTTTTACTGTAAGAGAAATTTGAGATTTCCTATATTTCTGAGCAAATATTTCATCTAAAGCTAAGCTCATATTAAAAGTTCAAAAGCATTAAACTTATCATTTTTCTGAGGAAAGAGATATTAGCAATGTTTTTAAATTCCTTTTATTCACAAAAAATGTTAATTGAACGTTTATGTCTGTATAATTGATCTTGTGTGTAAAGGGGCGATAAGTGCGTCTTGTCCCCCTCCCCCCCTCAGGAAGTGCAAAGATTTGGAATTGCGCCAAAGATTTGGAATTATACAAAGTTCCTACGCCACTGATTTGCTGTAATTGCAAAGAAAAGAAAATCGTATGTTTTAGATACGTTTTTGCATCTTCGCTCATAGTTCCAGGCTGTAGTTCACAGAAACTACGAATTTTTCGCAGCAGTTAGCAGGCTTATTGTAGCGTTTTGTAAGGTTATGTTAATGCATATTGGGTAATCACTTTGTATGATAAAATGGCATACTATTTTTGCAAACGGTATTTTTTGGGTT
Source organism: Uloborus plumipes (assembly GCA_038373865.1). Classification (NCBI taxonomy): domain Eukaryota; kingdom Metazoa; phylum Arthropoda; class Arachnida; order Araneae; family Uloboridae; genus Uloborus; species Uloborus plumipes. The sequence continues at coordinate 1,536 of JAXGGA010019883.1, forward strand.
ATTTTCGGAAATCCAAACAATTTGAAAAACCGAATCACCTATATTCCCAATAAGTTTTGGATTTTTGAAGCTCTACACTGACTGCAAAAAAAATGCTGTTTGCTGTTTGTACAGTATAATACAGCTATTTTTACAGTAATAAACTAAAAAGTTGCTAGTTTCACAGTAATAAACTGTAAAAATGCTCATTTCACAGTTTATTAATGTGCATTTTACTGTTTTGAACTGGTACCTCTACTGCAAGTATTATACTGTTATTTTTACAGTATTATACAGTTAATTTTCGGTAATAAACTGTACAATTGCAAATTTTACAGTGATAAACTGTAAAATTGCCAATTTACAGTTAATTACTGTGCGTTTTATAGTTTTAAACTGGAACCTCAGTCTACAGTATTATAATGTTACAAATCTTGTAAATAGTTGTTATTTTTCCTGCCTTGCATCATTTTCATTAGTTTTGGTTTTATCTGACGTCATGTTGCAAAGGTATCTGAAGATATCACTTTTATCACTGGTATACCGGCCCTGTAACGTTTTGTAGTTTTTATACTTGCCCTACATTTGATAAGCGTGAAGACATTTTCCCCGCTGAGTGTGTTTTTTTTTCTTCTTTTTAGAAATTTCATGAATGAATTGGAATACTCCAGATTTTGCTAGAAATGTCCTTGAGTGTATAAAAAGCTGGCCTTGAACACAAGTCAGTCAGTTGTTTTCAGATTTGATTCTGGTGACTCGTTTTATTCGCTATTCGCTTGGGCGAATGTTTGTTTTGCTTTTGTAATTGCTTAATTACTGTTCACGTTAGATACGTGGTGCTGAATTACTGTTGAGAGTACAGTGTAGTGTTTGCTGCCTAATTGCTGATGTTTAGCAATTGTTTTCTGCTCTTATTGTAAATAGTGTACATACTTGTAAATAAATTTATAGTTACTTCCTCAAGATTGGAATGCTCATTTGAAGAAAGTTGAAGGTGCTACGGACTCGTTACAATTTTGGCGCCCAACGTGGGGCATCTTCAAGGACTTTCTTGGAATTTTCTGTGAACTTGGACTTTTCATCCTGAGGACTTTTTGACTTCAGAATTTTATGGTGATTACTCGAGCAATGGAGGAACAACTGAAAAAACTCCTTGACGCGATCAACGCTGTTAAAAGTGACATGGCTGCGAATCAAGAACAATTAAAGAGTGATTTAACCGCAAGCATAACTTCAAATCAAGAGCAAATAAAGAATGATATGGCGACTCTGGCTACTAATCAAGAACAATTAAAAATTGATCTGGCAACTAATCAAGAACAATTGAAAAATGATCTAGCTGAAGAAATTAAAAGCGATTTAACGTCAATGAAAAGTTTGGTGGAAAGTAAATTTACCAATGTGGAAAATAAAGTGGAGGCTCTAGAAGAGAAAGTTGACAGCGTTGAGAATCGAATCACCACAGTAGAAAACCACGTGGAAAAGAAAATTAAAGAGCTTGAATCGAAGTTATCAGCATCCTCCAACAACTCAAGTGACTGTGTTGCTGCAGCTGGAACTTCCCGTCCATCCATCAAACTGGCCACGTTTGACGGGAAGACCTCGTGGAATATATACAAGAAGCAGTTCCTCATCGTTGCAGAAGCAAACTCCTGGGACTCTTCCACGAAAGCCTGTCAACTTGCAGCCTCGCTGAGAGGGGATGCAGCTGACATACTACAAACCTTCCCAGAGGACAAGCACCGTGACTTCGAAGCCTTATCAGCGGCCTTGGAGCTTCGCTTTGGCGAATCCTGCCAAAAAGAATTCAGCCAACTTCAGCTCAAATCCCGACTCCAGAGGGATAGAGAGACTTTGCAAGTGTTTGCAGCAGACGTTGAGAAGCTTTCCCATCTCGCCTTCTCGGACTGTCCTTCGAGTGTTCGCGATAGCCTGGCCCTGAACTACTTCATAGATGGAGTGCGAAATCCAGAAGTTCAGATGGCTCTCCGGATGGCGGACATAAAGGATCTTAAATCCGGTCTGGTCTACGCAATGAAGTTCGAGGCTGCACAGCAAATGTCCCGCAAGGATCGCCATTCGACCTGTTGCGTGGAAGTGAGTGCCCAAGATTCGAACTCAACTCGTCTCTCGGAAATTGAGCGACAAATCAAAGAAATGTCGGGTACCCTGAAGAAGATTGCGGCTCGCAAAGACCAAGGTAAACAAACACTGAAGTGCTGGAAATGTGGCGGTGAGGGCCACGTACGAAGGAATTGCGAAGCTCGCCAAGAAAAGAAGACGTCTCCCAAAGTTTTCCAGATTTCCCCAAGAAGTGGCGGCTGCAACGGACTCTTCATTTACGCTTATGTGAATGGGTTTCCCTGCGAAATGATTGTGGACACAGGAGCCAATGTTACCATTATTAAGACTGATGTGGCTCATCAATTTGGTCTCAAGATCTTATGGACGCCGCCCTGCGTTACTCTCCAAACTGTGACAGGTGATAACATCGAGATTGAAGGAAAAGTGAACTTAGAAATAATGTTCGGGAGTGCCACTTACCATCACACGGCATTCGTCGCTGACATTACAGATCCCTTCATTCTCGGACTGGACTTTTTGAGAAAATTTGATTTTTCTATCGACTTTAAAAATAATGAGCTGCACTCGATGAGGGAAGACATAGCAATTTTCAACACCGAAAATAACTTAAAATCCGCTCATCAAATAATAGCCCAAACTGATTCATTGATTCCCTCTAGATCAGAAGTACTAATACCCGGCTCCATCAAGGAAAACAACAGCTTTAAATTCGGCCTAATTGAATATCCTAACCAGAGTAATAGCCCAAAAGGAGTACTAGTGGCATCTACGCTTGTGGACCTTTCAAGGAATGCAGTTCCTGTGAGAGTCGCCAATGTGAGTGAAAGACCGAGGAATATTAAGAAAGGAGAAGTGTTGGCAACTTGTACTCCCGTAAACTGCATCATCAGAAGAATTGAATCCTCCGAGACTGTGTCTTCCGAGTCCTTGACTTCGAAATTAATTGGGAGTGCACCATTATCGAAGGATCAAAGATACGCTGCGGAAAAATTGGTGGAAAACTTCAAGCAGGTGTTTTCATCTACATCCGAAGACGTTGGTCGCACGAGTTTAACGCAGCATAGGATCGACACTGGAGATCATCCCCCTATCAAGCAGCATCCAAGACGACTACCGTTCGCCAAGAAGGAAGAGGTTGAGATCCTCTTGAAAGAGATGCAGGAGAATGACGTCATCGAGCCCTCATCCAGTCCTTGGGCATCTCCTATCGTCTTGGTCCGAAAGAAAGACGGCTCCACCAGATTTTGTGTTGATTACCGACGCCTGAATGACATCACCAAGAAGGACAGTTACCCTCTTCCACGGATCGATGACACTCTGGACACCCTTTCCGGACACAAGTGGTTTTCGACCCTGGATCTAAAGAGCGGCTACTGGCAGGTGGAGATACACCCCGACGACCGAGAGAAGACGGCGTTTACAACCGGACAAGGCTTGTGGCAGTTTAAAGTGATGCCCTTCGGCCTCTGCAATGCACTAGCCACGTTCGAGCGTCTTATGGAATCAGTGCTGCGAGGACTTTCTTATGAATCCTGCCTTGTCTACTTGGACGACATCATCATCATAGGACGCAGTTTTGAGGAACATTTGGCTAATCTTAGAAAGGTGCTGCAAAAGCTTAAGGAAGCCAACCTGAAGTTAAGCCCCAACAAATGTAATTTGTTCCGTCGGGAGGTGAACTACCTTGGTCACATTATCTCTTCTGATGGTGTGCGAACAGATCCGGATAAGGTATCCGCAGTCAAGAATTGGAGCCGCCCCGAAAATGTCCATCAGCTGCGAAGTTTCCTGGGGCTCTGCACGTACTACAGGAAGTTTGTGAAGGGTTTTTCCAACATTGCACGACCTTTGCATAAGCTGACGGAGAGCAAACAAAAATTTGAATGGTCCAAAGAATGCGGGGATGCATTTCTACAACTGAAGGAGGCTTTAACATCAACGCCTATTCTCTCTTATCCTCAGCCTGGAAAATCCTTCATACTTGACACTGATGCGAGCCACGAGAGCGTTGGAGCTGTTTTATCTCAAGAAATAGACGGTAACGAACATGTCATCGCCTACTGGAGCAAATGCTTATCCAAGTCGGAGCGAAATTATTGTGTCACGAGAAAGGAATTGCTCGCCATAGTTAAAGCTGTAGAACATTTCCATCATTACCTCTACGGCCGTAAATTCCTGCTCCGGACTGATCATGCCTCTTTAACTTGGCTGTTGAATTTCAAGAATCCAGAGGGCCAGGTAGCCAGGTGGATACAGCGGCTCCAGGAATATGACATCGAGATTAAGCACCGAAAAGGTTTGTCACACGGTAATGCTGACGCATTATCAAGAAGACCTTGTTCCGAGAACTGCCATTATTGCTCCCGAATTGAGAAACAGTACGGGACGACAATCCCTACTGCCTGTCAAGTTACTGCTACTTCATCATCTTCAGATCCTGATCCATGGAGTGACGACCGAGTTAGAAAAGATCAGCTTGAAGACCCAGACCTAAAGCCTATCATAGAGTTAATGGAAAAAGACAGTCGGCGACCTAGCTGGCAAGACATTTCTATCTACAGTCCTGCAACGAAAAGATACTGGGCTCTATGGAAATCTCTCCAGTTGCGAAATGGCGTCCTGTATCGGAAATGGGAATCTGACGATGGTAAAGCATTCAAATGGCAGTTACTCCTTCCCAGATCAAGAATTCCAGACGTTCTAAAGGAATTGCACAGTAGTCCGACTGGAGGACACTTTGGTATCCTGAAAACCCTCCACAAGGTTCGAGAGCGCTTCTTCTGGAGCAAGGCGAAGGATGACGTAGAGAAGTGGTGTCATTCTTGTGACGCCTGTGCTGCCCGTAAAGGACCGAAGAGAAGAAGCCGCGGGAAGCTACATCTTTACAACGTAGGAGCTCCTTTCGAACGAATCGGGATCGACATTCTTGGTCCTCTACCGAAAACTACTGATGGGAACAAATACATCCTAGTTTCCATTGACTATTTTACCAAGTGGCCCGAAGCATATTCCATTCCGGATCAAGAAGCTACCACAGTAGCAGAGACTCTAGTCCAGCATTGGATCTCGAGATATGGGACACCTTTGCAGATCCATTCCGATCAGGGGAGAAACTTCATCTCTGCTGTGTTTAAGGGCCTATGTAAAATCCTCAAAATTGAGAAAACTCGAACGACACCACTACACCCACAATCGGACGGCATGGTGGAGAGATTTAACAGGACAATCCTTAATAATCTCTCGCTTATGGTCTCCAAAAATCAACAGGATTGGGACAAGAAACTTCCTCTGTTCCTGCTGGCCTACCGCAGTGCTGTCCACGAGACCACCGGATATTCCCCATCACAGATGCTCTTCGGCCGAGAGCTTCGGCTGCCTTGTGATCTCGTCTTCGGTCTCCCTCCTGATGCGCCTTCATCGCCTGAGGAGTACGTCCAGGATCTCCAGGCCCGGTTGGAGGACGTTCATCACTTCGCACGGGAGCGAATCAACATCGCGACGGAGAAAATGAAGACCCGATACGACACAAGGTCCACTGGCCATGACTTTCAAGAAGGTGACAAGGTGTGGCTATGGAATCCCATCCGACGTAAAGGTCTGTCACCCAAATTGCAGTCGCATTGGGATGGACCCTACACAGTCCTTCACCGGCTGAACGACGTCGTAGTGAGGATCCAGAAGTCATCACATTCAAAACCTAGGGTTGTACATTATGATCGGCTAGCCCCATACTATGGCCATAGTTCGTAAAGTAAATCTAAAGCTACCATGGTAATTTGTTTGTAAATTTTGTAAATAACTTTTGCCTTTAATTGTCTGTAATATGACTTTATCAATGTTAGTGTTTCTTTCATGTTCTCATTGTTATTGTTTATCATGTTTATGATTGGTCATCCTGTAATGTGTGTATCTGTAAGTTTTCCCTTGCTTCCTTTCTGGGGATTGTACTGCCCGGGACGTGCAGTCCTTGGGAAGGGGGCAATGTTACAAATCTTGTAAATAGTTGTTGTTTTTCCTGCCTTGCATCATTTTCATTAGTTTTGGTTTTATCTGACGTCATGTTGCAAAGGTATCTGAAGATATCACTTTTATCACTGGTATACCGGCCCTGTAACGTTTTGTAGTTTTTATACTTGCCCTACATTTGATAAGCGTGAAGACATTTTCCCCGCTGAGTGTGTTTTTTTTTCTTCTTTTTAGAAATTTCATGAATGAATTGGAATACTCCAGATTTTGCTAGAAATGTCCTTGAGTGTATAAAAAGCTGGCCTTGAACACAAGTCAGTCAGTTGTTTTCAGATTTGATTCTGGTGACTCGTTTTATTCGCTATTCGCTTGGGCGAATGTTTGTTTTGCTTTTGTAATTGCTTAATTACTGTTCACGTTAGATACGTGGTGCTGAATTACTGTTGAGAGTACAGTGTAGTGTTTGCTGCCTAATTGCTGATGTTTAGCAATTGTTTTCTGCTCTTATTGTAAATAGTGTACATACTTGTAAATAAATTTATAGTTACTTCCTCAAGATTGGAATGCTCATTTGAAGAAAGTTGAAGGTGCTACGGACTCGTTACAATATTATTAAAAAAAAGGATCATTTTTGCAGTGTTCTTAAATTTCAACACTTCTTTTATTTGCGCAGCATGCTTTAAACTTGCACTTGGTTACGAACTACCACTCACCACTGTTGCAACATGTTTTTATCATGATGCATCGAAATAAATATTTTTGAATAATAAATCTAAGGCATGAGGACAGACAAAACGCAATTGCGCGCATGGAGGAACCTAAGGTGTTTCGCACCTGGAGAAAACTAAACAAGAATGAAGAAGTAAATCGCTTTTTCCTCAGTCTAGGTGTGATTCTACTTCAATTGAGAGTGATTCATTTTCACCAGTTTTCTTTTGCGTTTTGAGGATATAGTTGCGTAACGTTCCGGTAAGTTTCTAATGAAAAATTTATTTATTTTTTGAAAATAAATATATCCTTACAAATTTTTTTTTCTTGCATTAGGCACATTAGCTATTACTTTTCAAAAATCAAAGACTTAACGGTTGATTACCGATTTTCTTGTGCAGTTGAACCTAGTAAATTCGAACACATTTAACATGAATTACTGCCAAGACGAGTTACATTTCAGATACCCTTCCTACTGTTCAAGGGCGGGTCCAAAAAAATTTCAAGAGGGAGAAGGCGATTGAGTTTTTTACTTACTTTTTACTATATATATACTGGTTTGCAAATACTGATCACATAGGTTTTGGACTTCAATTCTGAACCATTTCCGAGGATAGCTCAAACTTCCTTCCTTCAAAGCATGAAGACGTTTTCATGAGTTGAACGAAGTTAATTTTCTCTAACTTCAAAATTGAAAATTTACTGATGGACTCCAGGAAAGGGCGATCGCCCTCATCGCCCCTTCCTAGTAGCCGTTCCTGCTACTGTTTCTTGTTGGTCGGTGGATAAGATGAACTACGGTTAAAACGAATTGGTTTTAAAGGCCCCTTGGAGTTCGATTTAACGAGTTTCGACTGACTGAATATTGATTGCATAGGAATCTGAGGGATTTACCTCTTGCTCAGTGAAGAAGCTATATAATGTGGGGTTAGCAAAATTAAAGTTTGATGTAAACACAATTCAAATTAATTCTACAATAAATGCTAGTTTACCTTTTTAATTATAGTTACGTATCACATTTTCTGTCTTTTAAGTGCACAAAATAGAGGAAAATTTAGGGATTGAGCAGATCAAATGTTTACACCTATTATTATGGAATGTACAAGACACTTGGAAGTTTTCTCCGAGTTAGCTGAAGAAATTGTGTCATGTACTGCTAACAAAAGTTCGGAAGGGAAAATGTAAACTTCAATTTAATTTAATTCCACTAGGGTTTAAAAACATAAATAATTAAACATTATACCTTTCTATTTACATTTGTCATTTTCTATCGCTTGTGCATTGATTAAAGTAGATTATGCATTGAATCAAAAGAATTTAATGTTTTATCAACTATCTTCGTGCATTAATACTGAATGTGCGGGAAATTTGGAACATCCTTCATGTTCACTGTCAGAAATTATGTACTGAGATGCAAAAAAAGTTTAACAGGCTACAGGAGAACACAAGTTTAATTATTTCTACTAATTGCGTTCATCACATTTTCTATTGATTTATGCCACAATTCAGGCAAATAGGTTGGATCAAAAATTTTTACGCAAAAATACTGAATGTGCGCAAATCTTGAGAACTTTCTCCGTGTTCACTGAAAAAAATATATAATATGGTATAAACAAACGTTTGTGAGGGAAGATGTAAACACAATTTAAATTACTTTCACTGAAAAAAAAACTAGGTTACTAAGAAAACTTAATTAGCATTTATCACATGTTCTATCTCTTTTGTTTACACAATTCAAATACTAATATTAAATTAAAAAATTAAACAACTCCTGATCCTGATTGCTGATCTTATATTAAAACGAGCTTCACTGGTCATAAAGCATTTTAAGACTAAATATATTTAATTGTTTTCAAGAGGATATGGTAAACACGGAAAAGGAAAGATAAACCTCACTGTAAAATTTGCTAGTTGCAAAAGCAGAATGAAGAGGGAAAATTTAAACTTCTTACACTAAAATCCATTTCAAGTATTTTTAACCGACTTCAAAAAAGGAGGAGGTTCTCAATTCAAAGCGTATACTTTTTTTTTTTTGTTTGTTCGCACATAACATCTGATCTACTGAACCGATTTGAACGATTTTTTTTTAATCGATAGAAGATGGTGTAACTTAGGTACCATGTACTCATATGACGATATTTGTTCACTAGAAAAAAAGTTATGATCGAAAAACTAACATTTCATGGTCATTTAAAACAATATGTGTTATTGTAAATCCGTAACTCAATGAGCGACCCGATGGTCAAGTGGTTTTGCGCGTCAGGTTGAAGTTCCTGATGGAATGAGATCGAGTCCAGGTCTGCAAGGATTTTTTTGAACATCTGCATGTTTTTTCTTTTTGAATGATTTAATGATTGCAATGTCCTTATGCAGGTACATCCCCCCATGGGGATCTACCCCGTATTTTTTTATGGTACAAAATGACAGTTTTGGTCGGATCTTTGTCAAAATTGGCAATGGGGTCCTTCGATGCTGTAGAATTTTCTTATGGACGTTTGCGCCATTTTTGGGGGCTTTGAATCGATTGTGGCAATAAATGGTTTTTGATTTGCGGCACTTATATTATTTTTTCAAGAAATATAGACACAATCAATTATGTTAATTTTTGTACCTTTATAAAATTCTGTATTTTATACCTTGCAGTTACGTCAAATTCAAGAAATCGAAAAACTAAAATTTCATGTTATTTAAAACAATATGTGCTATCGTAAATCCTTACTGCAATGAGTGACCCGATGGTCAAGTGGTTAAACGCGTCAGGTTGAAGTTCCTGATGGAATGAGATCGAGTTCAGGTCTGCAAGGATTTTTTTTGAACAGCTACATGGTTTTTTAACTATATTTTGATTTTTTTGAGTGCATTTACACTAAAAAGAATGAAATAAAATATTTTTGGAAAAAAAAAATAGAACCGACTTCAGTTCGAAATTGCTCTAAAAAGTAAAAAATAATTTTTTTCTTTGAACACCATCGAAACTACTTTTAAACATAAGTTTTGAAGTCGGAGCAAAAACAATGTATAAGATTCATACGCAACTACAACTCAACTATAAATATAAATTTTAATGGATTCATTTCATTGATTACCACACATTCGTGTAATGGTACAAATATTCTGCTTTTAATTTTTAATGGTTTCTCTGAAAAAATGTTGGCAAAATATGGTTAAATATCATTTTACCTATCGTTTTTGCGCCGACTTCAAAACTTATGTTTAAAAGTAGTTTCGATGGTGTTCAAAGAAAAAAATTATTTTTTACTTTTTAGAGCAATTTCGAACTGAAGTCGGTTCTATTTTTTTTTTCCAAAAATATTTTTAATAAGTTCAAGTATTTTAGGCTCTACGGTGCCACAGACAGATACACAGATCGACAGATACACAGACACGTCAAACTTGTAACTCCCTTCCTTCTTGCGTCATCGGTTAATAAGAGATTTGTGGAGTTTAAATATAGAAAATAGAAACTGGTAACAGAAAAATATTTTGTATCATCGAGTTTTCCTTCCTCGTCGTCCGACAGTGATATCGGTTTTCAATCCTGTAGATTTAAGCCTTAGCTGCATTTGATAAAAAACGTTACAATTCTAGTTCTATTTTACATGGCAGTTCCAAACACATTTTTTCTTTCTTTTGGTACTATAGCTTTAAATTTTACAGTATGTTTTCACTTCAAAAATTGTGAAAAACATTTTAAAGGTTTTTAATTAATATCTTTGTGAATTAATGCCATCCGAAGACGCGACCTAGCTAAGAACACTCTCGATCACTTCACCTTTCAGACAATTTTTTCTTTTTTTTTTTTTTTTTTCCAAAATCGGTCCATCCGTTTAGTCTGTACGATGCCACAGACAGATACACAGACACACAGACACGTCAAACTTATAACTCCTTCCTGCTTGTGTCAGTTGTTGAAAAAAGATTTAAGGAGTTTTTCCTCCAAATATTTCTATGTACACAAGAAGCTTAGGATATTTCTTTTTGTTTACAAAATAAAATCATATAATGTGGTGTAATCACAATGTTTCGAGGGAATATGTAAACATAATTATAATTAATCTTACTTATTAAAAAATAACAGCTAAATAAATTTAAAAATGCGAGATTAAGATACATAATACAATTGCTAAAGCTATTTCACAGGGCGTTATCGTCATAGTCGGTAGTTTTCTCAAAACAATGACAACTAAAGTTTCTCAATCGATAATTGCATTTGTACTTAAAAAATGTTTTACGCAGTGGAAAACCCTTGCCACGTCTGTAAAATGTTATAAAATCAATAACACTCAATGATGCCGAAAAGGTTGTTGTTTATATGGGTGATTCTCCAAAAACCTGGCATTTTCAACTCACAAACTCTATAAAAATAAAAATGCTTAAAAAAATCTAAAAAAAATCATACTTACTCTTTGTTAGGAGCTTATTAAGAGAAAAATAGAGGCAACTCACTTTAAGTATGCCAGATTACCAGTGCTTTAAAAGTAATGCTAGAGTGGCATTTTTTTTGTTTTTGCGCCAGGAGAGGGACATTTTTTTTGCGCCAGGAGAGGGACATTTTAATAAAAAAAGACTGATATTTCTACCCGGAATTATATAGAAGGTAAATAACGGTATTTTTCTCTTTTATCCTCTTAACTCAATTACACACTGCAGGCAGAATTATTCTTTTTATTTTATTTAGAACAGAAATGTTGGCCAGGAGAGGGACATCGAAAATGTTACATACCTCATTTTGAACTAAGGAATAATAATACGAACAGCAGACACATTCTATAGACAAAATACTCTATGAGTCCAAAGAAGTGATGAGAATAAACAGTGTTATAGTACTGCAGATTCAAAATTCCTTCTTTTTGCCTTTAATAATTAAACCAATTTGTAGGCCAGGAGAGGGACATGCAATCTGGGGACAAACTTCAAAATGATCTACCTGATTATATAATCATTTAAATAAGCTAAAACAACACTATATTACACTCATAACTATACATAATTCAACACTACAAGTGAAATTTGTGCAATGTTCACGTAAAATTTTAAAATAATTTATTTACATTTTAGAAACAGGGTGGGACACGCAAAAAAGGTGACTTTTTGGCTATTCAAAAATTTTTGTAGAAAAAAATAAATGAAAACTTGCTTTAATATGAATTGAATAACATCAGAATAAGTATTTCTAACAATTAAAAAAATAAAAACTCTTTCTAGGTCAAATAATTTTTGTGCTGTCCTACGGGGACATCATATTGTTCGGATTTTGGAGAATCACCCATATACGCGTTTAGTTATTGTTTGAAGATAACTTCTAAACTCATCTCTTTAATTCTATTGTACATAATCATAAAGCGGTTTTATTCATAGCACTTTTATATACAGACTGCTTTTTTTCGCCTTTTAATACATCTATATTTATAAAAATGTATGTATGTGTATATATTTGTAAGTTTGCTTGTATGTTTGTTTTTTATACAAATCCAGTTTTCGTTAGATTTTCATCAAACTTAGCACAGAGGTTCCTTGTTGCACTAGAATTCACGCAGGTGGGGTTTTGAAAATATAAAAAAACTAAAAAGTTCAAAATTCAAATCTTTTGTCTCAAAATGGCCATTTTCTTTCAATTTTGAGTAGATTGAGTAATAGAGATAAGCCTTTAAGCGTACAAATTGATAACATTTAACACATTTAAATATGAGTATTTTACGATTTACAATGAATTATCAATTTAAGGCTCACCTATTTCGGTTTCGCATGAAATACAGTGAACACTCACTCAGTGGCGTATCTAGGAATTGATTTTGGGGGGTGCACATCGAACATCGACACTGTGATGAGAAAGGAAAAAAAAATCAAAAATATGGTGAAACTTTAAAAACGCAGTATTTCGGTTTAATTTTTAATATTGAACGTTGCTCAAAGATTTTTTTTTTTTCTTTTTTTCGCAAAAATGAATATCATGCAAGAACAATAAGGCGCGGGTACATCGCTCATTTTCCTCTTACATTTCCACAATTACAGAATAACAATTAGTTTTGCTTCTTATTGTCGAAAACAGAAAATAATATTACAATATTTCAGTGTCCATAAAGTATTTTTCATTGAAAAAATCTGAAGCATATTTACATGAAGGTTACATGTTTTTCAAAATTCGGTGCCACCATTTTTTATAGTCTTACAAAATCTTGGGGGGTGCATTGGTCCCTTGGCACCTCCCCTGGATACGCCACTGCACTCACTTATACGCCGGAGCAAGGGACCAACGGAAAAAGGCGCATAAGTGAGAGAGACGTATAAGTGAAAAAGCCTATTTTAAGGACAAAAACGCAACATAGGTTCTAATGAGAGAATGAATAAGAATGTTTCTATAGAAAAGGGACAGATTACTACGGTTTGGCAATTACTGTAACGTAACTACAATGATAAAGAGAAAACAAAAATTGAAGCATGCATAATTACAAACTGTTCCTTTTAAAACGATGCATAATAGATAAATGTCCCTCTCCGAACTCTAGTTCATGCGGAAAAAATGCCTTCTGTGAGCAATAAAGGCGAAAGATTGAAGAGGAAAGTGATGGAAAATGCTTATTTTTTAAAGAAAATAAATTATTTTTTTTTTTACATTTTAATGAAAATTGGGCGCATAAGTGAAATAGTTATCTTTAGAAAGACGCATCAACGAATGATACTATTATTATTTTGCTATGGAATGTGCTGGGACCAGTAAAAATCGTCGTATAAGTGAAAAAGGAATGAGGCGCCGTATAAGTGAGAGTTCACTGTAAGTTAAAAACAATTATAATTAGCTATGTTGTATTAATAAGCACCCGGGCAACGTCGGGTAATAAGCTAGTTTAGGTATAAATTTAAATCAATATTTTAAGCTTCAAAGTAGGTGCGAGTAATAGCGTGATAATAACAAACAATAAAATTTTATATCGATTCAACTAAGGTAAAATATACTATAAAATTTCCTTTGTATCATACCCAACTCCAGAAGAAAAAAAGGTTGTTGAGATTACTTATGTTTACATTAATTTAATTGGTTTTCGATAAAGTTTAACAACTCAGAGTTTAAATGATTCATAATACGCAATATTTCGCTCACCCAGCGACAGCGTACTGAAACGGTCTCAAAAGAAAAAAGACGTTATTAAGTCGGGCTTCAAGGATAGTAAATGTGCTTACAGATTTAGATTATAAATGCTTAGACTTAGATATGCAGATTGCAGACTTAGAATGCTTAAGATGTACAGTCTTGAGCAAAGGAGAGTCAGAGGGGAACATGATCCAGTTGTTTAAATTTATCAAAATGAATGATGTTGATAGGCTAAATTTTCGTTTGGAAACCAGGACAAGAGTACACTGTTATTTGACAGTGATGAATAGAAGTTGGTTTCTGGAGTCCAAAGTACGATGTATAATAATTGAAGTATCTAGAAGCAAGAGAGTGACGAGTTAAAGAGAAAAATTTTGAAATAACATGTACACATGATAGAATTAAAGGGATCATCTGCTTTAGGAAAAAAATGATAGTGGTAGCCTAGAGAAGATGTTACATTACAGCATGACTGAAATTTAAAGAAAAAATAACAAACGTTTCAATGGAAGCCTACCTGTGGTTAGAACTTTGCTGGTACTTTACTTATAACTTTAAAAAGTTCACTTACATCCCTTTGCTTCTCACTGTCTCAACTAATATTTGGAAACGTTTCTTCTATATTGGGAAATAATGAATATGTGGCATTATTGATTTTAACGTTTGTTATATTCCACCCTCAGCAGTTATGTGACCTAACTTGTTTTCTGCGTTTACTACTCAGATTTAAAAAATAATTTTCAAGAGTTTAAATAGGGTAAGTTGGGATAAAATAGGTCATTTTTGACCTATTTTCACCTCTGAAGCTTTATAGAAACAAAAATGATATGTTTTCATTTTAAATTTTTATTTCATTTTAAATTCATCCTAAATACTCTGATATAAAAGTTTAGGAAATATTTTTAAGTTTTAAATTAACAAAAATTAGCCATAAAAAACTTCGCACATTTTACAACATGATGTGCTAAAATGGATCATTCTGCGAAAGTGGTGTTAATTTAGAATATTGAGATCTGTTTAAAGAATTAACTACAAAAAACACACGAAAATATTAACCTAAGCAATCTAACTTTCATACTTCAGAGTGATGTTGACGCTGAAGGAAAATCGAGCCTTCCACTATATTTAGGATATCAGCTTTTTCACAGCATAAATCTTTTTATTTATTTATTTATTTATTTTATTTTTTAAGGGGTGGAAGGAAGACATAAAAATTGCTATTTTCGGTTTCGTCAAATACTCGTATTTCTTTACTCTCAACACGTGTGATTTGTTCCATATAATGCATTTTTAGCATTTTGCCGAAACGTGATTTTTTAGTTATCTGCTTTAGTTGAAGAGGATGGAAGGGCTATATCTGGGTTTAAATTTGATGATGTAGATTCTTCTAGTACTTAGTTCAACACTGCTATTGTTTTATTCAAATAATTGTGTTGATAGGATAAACTATTAATTTTATTGAACTAATGATTTTTTTTTCATAAAACAAATTAAAAAAAAAAAAAACGCAGCAAAACGAAATAAATAAATGTAAAAAAAAAGAAAAGAAAGGGAAACGGTAGTTTCTCATCTGATTGCTTATAGAAGATTCAACAAGCGTCTTTTGTAAGGAAAAGTTTTTAATTTCCATTTTTAAATGATAAAATATAAAATATTTTCGCAGAAGTTTGTTAAAAGTTGTTTTGCGAAGCAATATTTGATGTTTATAAAATTTTACATGGTGAGAAATGTTGAGAACTCCTGATTTACAAAATAAAGTAATATACAATGCGTTACTTTTGAATTAATTTTGGTGTAAGATATATGCTTCTGCTTATTATATTACTCAATTTCTCAAATTTCTGCAAAAAAAGTTCGCTTTTAATTTTTTTTCAAAATGATGAACTTTTAATTTCGGTCATCGAAAATTAAAATAATTATTCCTTTGGAGAAAATCGTGAAAGAAGCAGCATTTTTCGGCCACCAGTAAATAAACTAAGCACATTGCTAGAGTTCTTAAATTGAGCTTGACAGATGCGAACTCATTGTTGAAGGCATTTGTTGGGAAATATTATTAGAACTGCGAAACGTAATACGTAATATTGTGAAATATTTTTCCAGCAAACATCTGTTAAGCGAAGCACGCTCCCATTGTTTAAACATGTTTTCGAAATATCGAAACATTTTTGGAAATGATTCCATTTTTATTTACAAAGAGTAGCGTTTTTGTGGTGGGGGAGGCGGCGTGCCCCACCCAAAATGAAAAAAATAATTTGTTTTCAGTAAACTCCCGATTATACGCAAAATAGGGTGACACGGTATCCGTAGATGAGCGAATATCGCGGAAAATCCGAAAAATGGGTTGAAAAACGGTAATAGTGCATGCAAAAGCGTAACAAATTAGTAACTCAACATACGCATTTATAAAAAAAAGAAAAGCTAAAAATGATAATATTGAAGGTAAAAATATTTCTAGCGGCCAAAACTGAACAACAGCATCCTCAAAATTGCTGCAAAAAAAAAAAAAAAAAAGAAAGAAAAAGAAAAAGAAAAAGAAAAGAGAAACTGAAAACAGAAGTGTGAAACAATCCGAACCGCGGATAATCGGAAGTTTAGTGCATATCATTTACTATATTTCAATTCACATTTTCAAAAAATTAATAAAACTTTTTAACAGTTTCTTTAAAAAAAAAAAAAAAAAAAAAAATACACACCCTCACAAAGCATATTGGAATAAAACCAATTTCCATGGAAGTAATATTTTGAGTTCGAGGGTAGATAATATCGCGATTGGTTTATTAATTCTTCTATGACAGAAAAAGTGATTTTTCTGTTTTATGACATCTTGTTTTAGTTATTATAACAGATAGAGTTATTGCTGTAATTATTTTTAAGTAATGCTGTGCCTTATTTTACCATTTTTTTTTGTGAAATTATATAAGGTTTAGTTATTAATTGGCAAATATTTAACGGGGTAACGTAATGTACTCATTAGATTTGTTTTCTTCATTTAATATATAAGTCATCTTTTATGTCTTAACCTTTTGCTCATGCTGATGTCCTTAAAGTTTAGATTTGTTTTCTTCATTTAATATATAAGTCATCTTTTATGTCTTAACCATTTGCTCATGCTGATGTCCTTAAAGTAGCACTTTCTGATTTAAATAAATCACAATAGAATGTACAAGTGAAATCAAATTTTATTGATCATACAGATGTGACTGGGAATGTGTTTGGTAAAAACTTCCCCGAAACAAAACTCTAATTTAAACGGTGCTGGAAATTACATGTTTCAACAGAATTCCCGATGAAAAATTATCCACTGAACTTCCCTGTCATACAATGAAGTTAGTACGCACAATCCAAAACTACATGTTTACATGCTGGAATTTACATGTTTCAACAGAATTCTCGATGAAAAATTATCCACTGAACTTCCCTGTCATACAATGAAGTTAGTACGCACAATCCAAAATTACATGTTTACATGCTGGAAGTTACATGTTTCAACAGAATTCCCGATGAAAAATTATCCACTGAACTTCCCTGTCATACAATGAAGTTAGTACGCACAATCCAAAACTACATGTTTACATGCTGGAATTTACATGTTTCAACAGAATTCCCGATGAAAAATTATCCACTGAACTTCCCTGTCATACAATGAAGTTAGCACGCACAATCCAAAATTACATGTTTACATTCTGGAATTTACATGTTTCAACAGAATTCCCGATGAAAAATTATCCACTGAACTTCCCTGTCATACAACGAAGTAGTACGCACAATCCAACCTATTGCAATTATTTTTATCAATGTTTCAGGTATGATTATACTATTGCTTCTCCCAATTTTACTTCCAACAACGGAAGCAGCTTTTA
>JAXGGA010019884.1:0-19222 GCA_038373865.1 Uloborus plumipes
TTTTGGTGATTATAATTTAGTATCTTATTTGTTGTGTGTAGTGTGGTTTTTTAATGTTTTTAAGTTCATTAAAGTTGATTTAAAGAAAAATGGAATCTTTTACTGGAAGTAAATCAACACTTATGCAAGTTTAATATAAAGACCCTTGAAGTTACGATACAGTCTCGTCTGCAACGAAGTTCTTGCCAACAGCAGTTTGAAACCGTCACTTCTTCGAAGACACCTCGAAACAAAGCATCCGACGCATAAGGACAAACCTGTGGAATATTTTAAAATAAAACTGGAATGTAATAAAAAGTGTAGCGTATCTTCGTTCCTTTCAACATCCAACGAAGATAACAAAATGGCTCTTGAAGCATCATACCGAGTCAGTTACAGAATTGCAAGATCTGGAAAGGCACATACAATTGCAGAACGTTTAATTGGACCGTGTGCTAAAGAAATTGCAATGTGTATGCTAGGAGAAAAGTCGCCAAAGAAAATTGACCTTGTTCCGCTATCAGACAATACCGTGTCGCGCAGAATTACTGATTTAGCAAATGATGTGGAGAGAGAGCTTTTGAAAAGCATAAAACTGAATTATTTGGCAATTCAGCTTGACGAGTCGACTGATGTAGAAACGCTGCAATATTGCTTGTCTAATGTCTATGTCAGGTACATTTTTCGCGATACAATTAAAGAAGATATATTGTTTGCAAAACCTTTGAAAACCAATACAACTGGAGAAGAAATTTTCGACCTGATCAACAGTTATTTTGAAGAAACTGGAATAGATTGGTCTTTGTGTGCACAGATGGTGCAAAATCAATGTCAGGAAAACGTGCTGGCGTTGTTGCGCGAGTAAAAAAGATGTATGAGAAAACTCAATGGGCTCATTTCTGCATTCATAGACAAGCATTAGTATGTAAGCGTATTCCTGCAGAACACTCCGCAACTTTAAATGATGCAGTAAAAATTGTTAATTTCATAAAATCACGTGCTCTTCACTGCCATCTATTCCACGCACTTTGTGAGGAAATGGGAAGCCTTCACGTTTCTTTACTTCTTCACTCAGAAGTTAGATGACTTTCCCGTGGCAAAGTTTTGACACGCTTATTTGAATTGAAGTCGGAAGTTCAAGCCTTTTTCGTTGACCATCCATTTCAATTGTCCGGTTGCATATTCCATCCTCTTTGGATGCAAAGACTTGCATATTTAGCTGATATCTTTTCTAAATTGAATGATTTAAATTTATCTTTACAAGGTGCAGGTGTCGCCATTTTCAATTTGTTTGATAAAATTGAAACCATGGTTAAAAAAAAAAATCATCTTTTGGATTCAATGTCCGGAAATGAATGAGTATTCTTGTTTTACTTCTCTCAGCAGTTTTTTATCAGAAAATTCAATCAAACTTGATGAAAGCATTAAAAGCAATATATGTGAACACCTGAGGCATCTGGAATCAACTTTCGATGAGTATTTTCCTAACAGGCGCAATATACCTGTCTCAAACAATTGGATACGCAATCTTTTTCAAGGAGATCCATGCTTAGAGAGCACTCCAACATTGCAGGAAAAAAGAAAAACTCATCGAGTTATCCTGTGATGGTTCGCTTAAAGCTAGCTTCAAAGAGAACTCATTAATTGAGTTCTGGCTTCTAGTTGCAAGTGAATACAGCACTTTGTCTGAAAAAGCTATTAAAGTTTTACTACCATTTTGCAGCACATACCTTTGTGAGAAAGGATTTTCCTCATGCATATATCTGAAAAATAAATACCGAAATATACTAAATGCAGAGCCTGTTCTGAGACTGAGACTTTCAGACATCGAACCCAACTATCAACTCATTTGTTCCCTCAAGTAGCCACAAGTATCCCATTAAGTTTTTTTCTTCAAAATCAAGTTATGTTTTAAGAACTGCTTTATTTTTTTGAATAACTTGTTTGCTATTTTTCTTGTATCTGCAGTTTCAATTTATTAATGTCTCTATTAATCGGTGTTTAAAAAAATATTTTTGCATATTGCAATCAACTGCTATGAAAAGGAAAAGCAAATTTTGTGTTTTTTTTTTTTTTTTTTTTGTATTCTTACATGTTACTCATTTTAATACCAGGGGGTTCGCGAATTTTTTCCGATGTTACAAGGGGTTCGCAAAGAGAAAAAGGTTGGGAACCGCTGATCTATGAGATTTATTATTTTTTTGTCTTATTTATGTATTCATTTACAGTTGTTTTAAAGTATTTAAAGTAAAATGTATGGCAAAAATTCTAAAAGAACAAATAAAAATGCTATTTTTAGATTTAGGAGGAAGTTTTTATTTAAGAGGACTTGAGTACAAATTTGGATTGAAGAAAAGGGGGGAAATAAGTCACTAGAAATACAGAAGTGGTTCTTATGGCTACGATGTTTTAAATAAAAGATGACGTTAAGTATTAAACTAACGCTGTTGAGCGGAAGGGTTTAGAAATTTGTGAAGAAAACAACGGAAAGGCAATAGGTTATTGCCTGAGGTTGTTTGCCTTGATGTTAACAACAAAAAAAAAAAAAAGCGAACAAACGCAACGTTAAAATTTGACTTTATTATTTCAGCGATTTCACATCCGGCATATTGTTACGGCTTGTTTCGATGGAATTTCCCTTCTATGTGAGCTATTAAATGTTCAAGAAAATAAATAAACACACTAGTAATTAAAAAAAAAACCGTAATTCAATCATTTTTCCGATCCAGTACATTTATTTGTCATGAAAAACCACGGTAAAGTGATTGGGAAACACTGCACAGCACGAGCAGCAAAACATATTGTATCCACCAGTTTCTCATTGAAACAATGGGCTTTTTATTAAAAAATGCTCCATCGTTCTTTATCAATACAGTGTTGAAAATAGTCCTTAATTCAAGAAAACTTCTGAAAAGAGGTCGCATGGAAAGCGCATTACTGGCAGGTTGTAACACAGAATGTTACAGACGGGTAACTAGCTCTATCCTATGCTATCCGACCGAGAGATAAAAATTGCTATGAGTGTGACAAAAAAGCCAACATTTGGGAGACGCTTAGCGCGACAATTTTGGCGAAAAGCGCGTTGAGGCTGTGTCAGAGGCAATAAGGCGCCAATACGTATGTGCTGTGGAGAACCTATATACTCAGAGGACAAGGACAGAAATAGCGCTTCTGCGCATGCTCTCCGAGTAGAAAAACCGTCCAACTCGAATTAGCTAGGGCAACCGCACTTGGCACGATATCGCTCGTTTGGGGTAAAGCGTTCAGTGTCCCGCGATCGAAAAGGAGAACCCAACCCTACACTTCTGCTGGTGCATTTGGTATTATTTTTTAATCGTATGACTGAATTTTTGCCAGATAAGCGGTATTTCACATCACTCATTAGTCCTAGCGAATATTTTTTTCTATCTGCTAAACCTTATCAGTTATTTAATGTAAATTTTGTACTTTTTGCAAAATTAAATTTTTACTTGTATATTTACATTTAAACACTTAACAGACTTTTTAAATCAAAGAAAACTCTGTTTATACAACTTTTGATGAGAACATTAATTTTGAATCAGTAATTAATAAGTTTCAATATATAAATAAGAGACATTGTTAAAATCAGTAAATGTACTGAATGATTCGAATCATGTACATTTACAAGTTTTTTAATTAAACATTAAAGTATTGTCCTAGCTTAAGTGTATAATTTAATAGCTGTGATGTGCATTACCATAAAAAAGGAAAATAGCCAGTGTTTGAAAATATATTTTCCAAAGCATCGAATGTTTTTATAAATATCTAACATTTTCATTCAACAAAAGTAAACTTGTGAACATGCAATTAATTCGCGTCTTTAATAACCATAATATTTAAAATTAATTTTTTGAGAATCAATATCTATTTCATAAAAAAGTACTATTTTGACTAGTATTTATGTGTGAATGATTTGTGCAATGCAACATTTGAAAGAGTGTTTTACCAAAAAAATTATTATAAAATTCCTATTGGCCTTTTTTACAATTATACGTGGACTCTATAAAGCCGATTATATGCATAGGCAAAAATGAAATTCTAGAGGCGGATAATTACGTCAAATATCATAAAAAATGTGTCCGTCTTTGTCGATATATTTATATGTACATAAAGATGGATAGATAGATACTGTTTGATATTCTTTTCGGCGACCTTCCTCGAACTTGCGCATGCGTCAGGTCTCAATTGATTTTACGAAACTGGGGGTGATTGTGATCAGAGAGATAAGGATTCGGAAGGGATTTTTCTTTGTTCTGTTTTGTTTTTCGTTGGATTCGTTTATTTAAGGTGTTGATCGATTCTTGTCAATCCTCTTGATGCTTTTTTTCTCTCTTCCTTATCAGGTCTATGAAAATAAAATGCTATCGGACAAAGTAGAATTGCTGCCATCGTGCATTTTCGTAATCAAGCTGCCTGCCTTTTTAAAATAGAACCGTTCAACGGTGCTTGGCGCGGGTTTCGAGGTCGGACAGTAGGTAGATAGATATTTACAAAAAAAAGGGGGGGTTACAAAAATAAGTAAACAATTTTTCAAATTAAACATAAATTTGAAAAAAGAAAATAAACACCTTTGTGTAATGAAAAAGATCATATGAAAAAACATCTCAAACGCAAATGAGCAGGAAAATGGCATACACGTGTTTCGGCGTTACAAGGAACACCCTTTTCAATGCTAAAAATGTGAGTTCATGGATGAAATTCTTCGTCAAATTTATCAAATATTATTTCTAACTGAATTATCAGGATCAGAAAAATAATTTATGCACATCTGCTGACACAAGAGCTTCATTTAATCAGTATTTTTGCACCTTCATGTACATTTTTTTGAAGAAGGAGTTTTCTGGTATGCATTGAAGATGTGTTTTGCAAATTCTCTAGTGCAGTAGAAGTAGTGTTTCACTATTTCAATGATGTTAGTATTTATAATGTGTATACTAAATGAATTATTTACCATTGATTCCTTTTTTACTTTCTTCTATATCTAATATATAGAAGAAAGTATTGGTTTCGTGAAAATTTTCGAATGTCGAATTTTGACGGATTTGCACGTTTTGAGGTGCGCTGAGTCCATTTCGACCATTTTTGGAAAATGTCTGTCTGTGTGTCTGTGTGTGTGTGTGTGAGTCTGTATGTGTGTGACCAGTTTTTGTGGCCGCGCTAGAGCAAAAACTACTGAATGAAATCGAACAAAAATTTTTGCACATATGTACCACCATGTGAACTGGTGCACCTGACTTTGTTTAGCGAATTCCTCCAAGGGGGGTGGAGCAATCGCACGTGTTCTGCGCGGGGGTGATTGCTATATCTCAGGAAGTAACCAGCGGAATCAAACGAAAATTGGTCCATAGGTAGACCCTATTGAGTACAGGTGCTGATTCAATTTGTGTGTCAATATCTCAAAGGGGGGTGGAGCAATCAAAAGTGCTTATTTTGTCATTGCACCTACTGTATCTCGGGAAATATTGCTGCGATTTGAATGAAATTTGGAATAACACTAACCCAATATGGAAGCAAGCATCGATTAAATTTTGGCGCCAATCGCCCCAGGGGGAGGGTGGGGTGATTTTTGCGCTTAGTCAACAATGCGAAAAATGAATTCATTAAAAAATCGCTTTCACGCTCTTTAATTATCAAAACAGCTGAAAACTTTCAATGATTTGAAAATTTTAACTGTTGCCAATTTCTTTTTACTAACAAATAAAATGTTTGCAATTAATCTAAACCAGGCTTTTGCAATGATTTCCAATTTCGCTCATTGATTCTGCATTTGCAGGGTTATTACGATAATTGGGAAATTGGAGCTGTCTCCAATTACTCGGGCGAGTAAGTATTTTATTTTGTAACCGGAATTCATAAGATAGATATAGAAGAAAGTTTCGTGACGGCCACGACAGCTAGTTTTTTTTTTTTTTTTGGATTTCTGCAGGTTAAAAATCTTTCTTCCTGAATTCCCCCCACCCCCCTTTTTTTGTTCTTCCAGCAAATTACACACAAGATAGAAAGAGATGCCTCGATAACAGGGTTTAACTTTCTGCGGAGCTCATTGGAGCTAAGTTCTTGCACTTCGTTTCAATTGTAGCTGAATTTTTGTGTTTTAGTCGAAATTTAGGCTTTTTACGCTCAAAAATAGGTTCTGAAGACTATAAGGCTCCTGCCTTTATTTTGTTAGCCTCACACTCGATTCTTGTCAATCCTCTCTTTGTTTTTTAATTTCGATTACCTGCTTGTTCTATTACCTGGTCTTTCTTTATGCTACAAAATACATTCATAGTTTATATATCAGCCACAAATTTACAAACACTTATTTACTGTGAGCATACGCATGTATCACACGCAAATTTACTATTTCATCTAAATAAATCCTAGGCGTTAAATTCCGTCATTTTCCGCGTAGTTCTGCCAATATCTCATAGATGGCAGCGCGAGCGAATTTCAAAAATTTTAAATGCGATTTTTACAAAATTAACGAAAAGAATATAGATTGAAATTATGTATGAACTATTTCGTGACCTTTAACGTGCAAACATAAAAAGAAAAAAAAAATTGTTTAGGTTATAAGAAATCATTGAAGCAATGATATTTCTGATGAAAAATAAAAAACATTGCAAAATGATACCAGGCGTTAGATTCCATCCTTTATGTGTTATAAATTTTTGTTGATCATTTTGCATGGTTAGACATTTTTCATCGGAAGTGTCATTTTTTCCATGCTTCGTAATGTACCCACGTATGAGCTTCATGTGCCGGGAAAAGAGTGAAGAGGAAAAAAATTAAGTCGAAGTTTTTCATCCATTTTTCCCGATGTTGTTTTGAGCTTACTTTTTCAGTCACCACCCCCCCCCCTTACCGCTGAAAACAGCAAAATTTAGATTTGAAGTGTATTTTCATTAATTACACCCATTTTGAAGTCCAAAAGTTATCTTTGCAAATTTATTTCATGTCATGTTTTCAAGTTATTTGTGTTATCGAAAAAGTTACAACAGAGTTTCAATCCATATTTTTGTCGTTGATTTCGCAATCACCTTTAATAAATTAGAAATTAATTTGTTTATTTGTCACTATTCTAATGAACAATATAAACTAAAATTCTTTTTATTTTAATGTACACACGTATTTTCAAAGTATTTTTTTTAATTGACCACTTTTTTATTCCAGAAATAGTTCATACAAAATTTCAATCTGTTTTCTTTTCGGTAATTCTGTAAAAATCGCATTTAAAAAATTTGAAATTAGCTCGTGCTGCCATCTATGAGATATTGGCAGAACTACGCGGAAAATGACGGAATTTAACGTCTAGTTAAATAAATGGGTAAATACCGAGAGTAGTTGATATAAGTAAAGACCCAATGCGTTATTTTTCCAACCAACAGTAAGGTGTATTATAATATTAGATAGAAATAAAACTGCATGCCAAGTTATAAAACAGTCATACAAAATTAAGTTTTAAAATATCGTCTGTTAAAACATGCAGCAATGATAAGAAACATAAAGGGTTAACATGAAAACAAGAAAATGAAACTTACTTTTTAATTTTTAGTGTATCGTCAGTTGCCCCCCTGACTTTGGGAAATCAATGTATTGACATATAAGTGGGCGTTGTTTTTGCCAATTTTTGGTAAATTTTACTCTGTGTACAAGTAACATGGGGAAAAAATTTTTGTAACTAATCTTTTGCGGCACCCCCCTAAAATGTGCCAATGGGCTAGAAAATGAGATTTGCAAAGTTTCAGCTTAATCGGATAATATTAACACGTGCCGCAAAGAGGGTAAAATTAAGAAAAACAGCGATTTTTAGCCAAAAATTGTAGTTTTTACTCTGTAAAACCAAAACTACTGATCCTATAAGCTTTATTTTGGTCTCATTTTGTAGGAAATTTTATTTTCTTTAAGTCTAATCTTATTTAAAGTTTCAAAAAAATGATTAAATATTTTTCAGAATTTTCACAAGTCAGGCTGCAACGCAAATCCTCGAAATTGCAAGTAACATGGGGAAATTTTTTTTTCAACTAATCTTTTGAAGCACCCCCCTAAAATGTGCCAATAGACTAGAAAATGAGATTTGAAAAGTTTTAGCTTAATCGGATTATATTAACACGTGCCTCAAAGTGGGTAAAGTTACGAAAAGCAGCGATTTTTAGCCAAAAATCGTAGTTTTTCCTCTGTAAAACCAAAACTATTCATCTTAGAAACTTTATTTTGGTCTCATTTTGTGGGAAATTTCATTCTCATTAAGTGCTAAAGAGTAGTAAAATGATGTTATATAATTTAACAGTATAAGTATAAAGGTGCATTAGCTTTTGTTGTCATTTTAACTCTTTGCTTTCCGTCTTAACCCCTTAATTCCTCTATTTTAACACAGAAATTTGTTTCATTTGTTTCTAAAGTACCGCGAAAATACCCCTTTTATAATTGACAAAGTAAATCCAACAATAAGCAAATAAATGTAATTGAATGTTGTAATGCTTTTAGGTTTTTGCATGAAAATTTCTTATTTTTGATATACTCTACGATTTAACCTGAAAAATGCCAAATAAATACTTTGGACATAATAGCAAAAATGAATGGGATAGCACTTAATGAAAATGAAATTTCCTACAAAATAAGACCAAAATAAAGTTTCTAAGATGAATAGTTTTGGTTTTACCGAGGAAAAACTACGATTTTTGGCTAAAAATCGCTGTTTTTCGTGACTTTACCCACTTTGAGGCACGTGTTAATATTATCCGATTAAGCTAAAACTTTTCAAATCTCATTTTCTAGTCTATTGGCACATTTTAGGGGGGTGCCTCAAAAGATTAGTTGAACAAAAAATTTTCCCATGTTACTTGCAATTTCGAGGATTTGAGTTGCAGCCTGACTTGTGAAAATTCTGAAAAATATTAAATCATTTTTTTCGACACTTTAAATAAGATGAGACTTAACGTAAATAAAATTTCCTACAAAATGAGATCAAAGTAAAGCTTCTAGGATCAGTAGTTTTAGTTTTACAGAGTAAAAACTGCAATTTTCGGCTAAAAAACGCTGTTTTTCTTAACTTTTCACCCGAATGCAAGTGAAACACCCATCACAACCTGCAAATCGTAAATATTTGCGAGTTGCGAGTGAGCTGCGATTCGTACCTAATGCATGTGTAACAAGATCGTAGATTTGCAAGTCGTGACGTCAGCTCTCGACTGCTCGGACGTCCTAACCGATGAAAACAACTCTCAGCCAATGAGAGCGAAGGCTGAGGCCAGGACAGATGACAGCTGCTGATACCTCGCCGTCCGAGAAGAGAAAATAAACAAATCGGCGAAATAGTGCTACACCAAGCAATCATTTTAAATGAAGGAAAATTATAAAGCGTAGTTTCTCAATAAAAACGCCTGTGAATAATAGTTTTTTTCCCCATGTCAGAAAAATAAAAATTTCAAGAAAATAGACAAGTTTTTCATAAAATGAGATAGAAATAAATAAAAATTTGTGTTTGTACACATAATATCCATATCTTATTAATCAAATTCCTTCAAATATATCTTTGTTTCACAATTGGTTACTGAACTGCAAATATACATGTATCGTGTATTATAAAAAATAAATCAGTAAATGAACAAAAAATAGTAAACAGTATTTTTGTCAAAACAAAAAGTTAAAAAGTTTTTTTTTTTTTTGCAAAGCAAAATTAATTCAATTTGATGTTTTAACATTAAAATAGGAAAACTCCACAAAACTTTAAACTTTAGATGTTAATAAAACAGTTCAATAATATTTATCTAATGTCTCAAAAAATAGTATTTATAATATACATTTGTGTATATGTTCTAAATATTTATAAAAATACACAGAATGGAAACAGAATAAACACAAACAGTAATTTAGTCAAGCATTTTATTCAAAACGTGTTTGAATTTCTGCAGAAATCAATAAAGGAAAACTTTAAAATGTTAGTAAAATGAAACAATTCTTTTATACAAAACAGACTATTGTGAATTTTCAGATATGCAGAATGTATAATATTTTAAGTTGTATTTTAGCTATATTCTAAAAATACAGCAATCATTTAAAGTTTCAGCATAAATCCTATTTGTGAGTTTTATCATATTTCTATTGCAGCAAGATGACAAAAAGCATAATAATAATAAATTTCTCTACTTATTCAATAATTTTAGGTGCTTTGCATCTAATAAAAGCATGTTGTTGCCTTTCGGATGAGAAAGACTAAATAAAAGCATAAACATAAACATAAATAACTCTCTCAAATCTGCTCGGCATTGGACTGAAATTTAGATTTCAGAATTTTACAGATTTCAGGTCATTGATTTATTTACACAACTCTTATTTTCATTACTTGCAAGTGAAAAAGAAAGATATGTAACTCAACAAGCAAGATTTTTTTTTTTTTTTTGCAATTTAGTCCATGCATTTTTATAATTTTTGGACAGTGTTTCTCCGTTCGATGTTTCTGCTAATGACTCTTGTTTTTATTTTATGTCATCGCTATGAAATCATATAGCTCTCAAACCTATGATCTACATATAATCAGACAAATTGAGAATGGATGAAGGTTTATAAAATAATAGTTTAATAAAAGATTCACCCCAAAAAGTTAACATAAAAAGTGGGAAGCCTGCCATATGACTAAAAAAATATTGATAGATTATTTAAACTACATTTATGCAAATAAAAGCAATAAGAATTTTTTCTTTCTGTTTTAAATGAAACATTCATGCTATTTCCATTAATTCTTACTTAACACTTAATAATAAATTTTAATTTTATTGTGTATAGCTCAATTCATGTGCGGATTTTAGACACAGGTAGTTGACTACACATTATGTACATAAATATTTCAACCATAGCTAAATGACAAAATGCATGACGATACAGTTCTTCACTCATTCAATAATTTTTAGTGTTTTGCATCTAATAAAGGCGTGTAGATGCGTATTGGATAAGAAACACTAGGCAAAGGCAGATATCTCATTCCTAATTAAAATACTGTTAACCCCGCTTAAACGAATACAGTCGGTTCCAAGAAATATTCGATTTGGTGGGGTATTCGATTAAACAAGGATCTTTAACATCGCGTCCATGCCATAGGAAGTATTCGGTTCCGAGATATTTTTTTCGTATAAACAAGGTATTCTTTAATCCGTTACCCGATTAAGCCGGGCCGACAGTACTACAGTACAAATCAATTTGTAATGAACATAAAATAAAATGCAACAATTTAGTTTGACTATTAGATATATCAAATGAAATAAATAAAATATGCAATTACTTACAATAAACTCGAGCATTACTACTTTGATTAGAATTTTTTTAGCTTGCACTCTTGTAAATTTACCATATTTTTGTCATTTAAAACTTTTAATTTTTCAAACAAATGTGGCTGAAAATGCAGATAATTTTGTTAATTGAATCAAATAACGCCGTTCCGCACAAATCACTTTTCTTGCAAAGAAAACAGATCAGAA
Organism: Uloborus plumipes; assembly: GCA_038373865.1. Taxonomy (NCBI): domain Eukaryota; kingdom Metazoa; phylum Arthropoda; class Arachnida; order Araneae; family Uloboridae; genus Uloborus; species Uloborus plumipes. Next base: position 11,457 of record JAXGGA010019884.1, read on the forward strand.
TTAGTCAAGTAAAATTTAAAAACATTAACGAGAACTTTGTGCTGTTGCACTTTTGAAACTTTTCCTCAAAATTATGAGTAAGAATTTCTTTGAAAATGTTATACATGTGTTAAGCACATTTAGAATAAGCCTTGATGGTTTTTTAACCCCGCCTCTATTTAAAATACTGATAAAAGAGTCAGAGTTGCTATCTGATATTGGTGCCAGGTCATTTGGCTCTATCATAATGTTGTGATTTGAAACGCAATTTCCCAAACACGTATTATAGGATATGTTCAATTTACGGGGTGCGGCAAAAAAACTCGGACAAAGTTTGTCACGTCCTGACACCAACATGTTTTACTGTGTACAGCTAATTCTTTCTTTGAAAGATTCTATGTGTTTTCCTGCATTGAGGTGTGCAGTGTCGATTTTGTACTCATCATTGTTGTTTGGTTTGCAGAATGACAAAAAGATGCGTTGCTATTTTTTTACTGTTTTGAACTGGTAAACGTCAATTCGTTTGCACAAAATTCCTCGACAGACTGTTTCCGATGCAATTAGCTGGTACAAAGAGCTTGGTCATGACTTACGCCTTCCAGGTAGCGGAAAAAAACGGACCTTGAACACATTTTCCAACCGTGGGCTCATCAAGAAGCGAGTGCGGCGAAATTCGAGGGTCTCCATTCAAAAAATCGCTCGTTAGATCGAATCAGCGACCGATCAGTTCGGCGAATAGCTAAACAAGAACTCAAACTGAAGCCGTACAAGCTACGAAATGTGCAACTTCTCCCTGAAGAGAACAAGCGCGTGAAACTTCAAATATGTCGCCAGCTCAAATGGCGGGCCGCAGGTGAGTGGTGAAAGCGCATCCTCTTCACAGATGAGAAGCTGTTCACTGTCGAACAGGCGCATAACCGCCAAACCGACAGAATCTGGTTCACTGAAGCTCCTGGCACATCAGCCATTGTCGAACACCACCAAAATCCACAATCGGTGATGGTCTGGGGAGGAATTTGCGGTAGGGGCAAGACTCCTCTTGATTTTGTGGATTAAGGGGTCAAAATCAACCAAGAAGTGTATCGCCGCAACATTCTTCAGGCCCTCGTACTTCTGTGGGCCCAGCAGCACTTTGGTGATGACGATTCGATGTTCCAGAAGGACTCAGCGCCATCTCACAGGACAAAAACGACTCAGAACTTGTGCCGGACCCAATTTTCAGACTTCATCTCCTCTACGGAATGGCCCCCTACTCGCCGGATCTGAATACCATGGATTACAGTGTGTGGTATATTTTGGAGGCCGGGGCCTGTGCTAAGCCCTACAAAAGCTTGGAGTCACTGAAGCAGTCGCTTCTTTGAGAATGAGACCGATTGTCTTTGGAGGAGCTGCAGCCCATCGCTGAAAATTTCAAGTTACGTTTGGATCTGTGTATCCCCGCTGGAGAAAGCCACTTCGAAAACGGCTGAGTATATTATTGTAAGAAGTCTATTTTAACATTATTAATTGTTGTTTTGCTAAATTTCTTTTATTTAATGAAATTATCACAATAAATCTTTGTCCGGGTTTTTCTGCCGCACCCTGTAAATACACAATACCCAGCAATATAAGTTAAGACTTCAACTTCGTCCACACTCACATCAATACTAAGGTCGCCTAAAACGTCGCAAAAGTCACTGATGTCGATTTCCTCAACATCACTTGATATTGATATTGTATCGCTACTTAAGCTTTTAAATGAAATTTGGCCCAGTTTAAAAAAGTTAAGCGCCAGAATACTTCTGATTCTGAGCTTCCACTCACTTTCAATAACGTCAATTACTGAAACATGGTAATTGCTTCCAGACATTTGGCGGTAAATTCTAAATCGGGATTCTAAACAATCTGTTTGAAATTTTCCTGTGAGCACATAAGAATTTCCCTGTTGAAGCAAATGCTTTATAAGGGACAACATGCATTTAGTTGTCTGAGAAAGCGCATAAAAAGTTTCCTCGCTTAAGCATCTAGAGCGAAGCTTCAATTTTATTTGCTTCCAAGCATCTACCCAGAAATTGAAATCGTTCATCATCAAGAAAACGGAATGGCAAACAATTTTCATTCCATTTTAGAATTCCTTTAGGATTTTTGACGTTCATGATATTCCACCATTTTTTCATTATTTTTAGAAATCAACTGTAGCCTCCCAGTTTGGAATAATCTTCTGCTGCCCATACATTTGAAGAGCAGCTTGTGTACTTTTATCAAATACATTGAGGGCAAAATTTACGTTTTGTCTTTCAATGTTTGTTGGATAAACAGTTTTAAATGTCAACTTGTGAGCATATTTCATGATCGAGTTTCTCTCTATGTTAAAAACTTTCCATTAAAAAAGAAAAGGTAAGAGGTAGAAAATAGAGTATATTGGGATGAAAAGTTATGTTTTTCCCACCAGTCGTTGTATTGGGATAGTCTTAATAACGAGTGATCGTTATAACGAGCGTCGACTGTATTAGGCAAAACTTGGATTCGCCGTCTTCAAATAAATCTGCAACAAATTGATTGCCAGAATGAACAGCATTCAAAACTTCCAACTACGTCGATCAATAACATTGAAGACATTATTTCTTCTTTTTCAAAAAATTTTGAGCAAAAGGTGGGCTGCATGTCAGGAGTAAAAGTTTCACTGCATCTTCGAGAAAATAGTCAACATGCTCACGTAGTTTAAACTCCAATATCTTTTCAATCGAGCATTTTTCCTTTTCGGACAAGCAACACGTCCGCCATTGTTTACAATGTCGCTCGCAAAGTGCTCTGCGGGAAGATTTTAGCTGCCACAACGTTGAGTTGCAATTTGCTGCGCCGCATCCTGAATTTTGTTACACTTGCATTGAACAAATCGCAGATGACGTCAGTTACGAGCGAGTGAGCTGCGAGCGTTACACTTGCATTCGGGCGTTAACCTCTTTGCGGCACGTGTTAATATTATCCGATTAAGCTAAAACTTTGCAAATCTCATTTTCTAGCCCATTGGCACATTTTAGGGGGTGCCGCAAAAGAAATTCGAAAATTGATTTTTTGTGACCACCCTAGTATGCACCCTTTGCCCCCCCCCCCCCCCCCGGCGGAAAAATTCGAAATGACGTCCCTGGTTTTTTCCTATCAAATGCTCCATGGTCAAATAGAAATATTTTAGTAGTCTAATAAGTGACACACACACACGATGTTAATATTTTGTATTAAATCCACATCGATGTGCTACCAGGAATAAGTTTTGAAGAATTGTTTTATCTGTTATGTTCTGCAGTTGCTTGTTGGACATGTTTTTGCTTGTTTTGCCAAGAGTACTATAAAGTTGGGAACTTCTTTTCTTTATAGGCTCTGATAATTTCTTAATTTTCATGAAAAATCGTTCATCTTCATATGTATTTATCAGAGCCTCCCCTTTTCTGTAACATTAAGTAATCATTACGTAGTAGATTCTTTAGAAAATGCAACAGCTGAAAATATTGCGAAGCACACATTCTCTACTGTTGAGTGGATTAAAAGTTTTAAAGTTCTTTATAATATTTTGAATATCGTTATCGTCCGTATTAATCATCGACTGCTTGTATTCACTCTGTCTATTTATGTCCACTGTAATATCAGATTGCATTCCAAGATATGGTTAAAGAATTGAGTTAAAGTTACTTTTGCATGGATAAAGAGAATATCACCTTCTTCATTTTTAGTGATACAAATTAAGCCTCCTGCCACAGCAGAAGATCGATTTTGAGACTGCTCTAATGCTAAGTCGCAGATTACTGCATGGAATATTCCTGCAGAACTCTTGAAAGAAAAAATTCCTCCATTCATATCATTCACGACAGGGACGTCATTTCACGCCCACTTCTATGTAAATACATTGATTTCTCAAAGCCGGGGGGGGGGGCAATCCCCCCCCACCCCCCAAATGACGGGACTGCCTGTGGAGGTAATTTTAAAAAGTCTTGAAAATTTTTTGAGAAATCTAACGCAAAATGAATCGGTGTAATATTTGATAGATTAATGAACTTTCAATAAAATTTTTAGAGTCAAATTTACGTAGTAAAAGCCAAATCATTAGAAACTACTTAATTTCAAGACATTCAACAAAAGCCCCTTATGATTGCAAAGCTTCCTTTTCAAATACTCAAAATAAATAACAGCTTTTTTTGTTTATGTTCACTTATCTTCAAAATATGTGCAAGTAAAAGAAGACTACATTTGTGGTACATTTGTGGAGTATTAGATGACCCCTAAAAACAGTTTCAAGCTACAGTGGACTTTATTTTATGAAGTACTTGAATTAAAATAAAAGCATTTAAAAGCTGATTCGAAAAAGTTTTGGCACATTGTCCATGCAGTAAGCTCTTGTTCTTACCCTCGGCATCGATACAGAGGTATCCATTTTGGCAATTTACTACTGGGCAATTCCACGGTAACTTTTGTTACATTTCGACCAACTCTTAGGCATTTAGCACCTCAGTACAGACAAATATTGTTATACAAACCTTGTATAAAAGTATTCTATGAAAATGACGAATAAAAGCAAAATTAAAATGCAAAAATATTCGATGCATTAAAATTTTACAAAATTTAGCAGTCCAAAATAAGGCAGTAACTTACGTTACACAAAAAGGGAATGACATAATGTGAAAATTGGTTCTGAGGCAAATTTCTGCTCTATTACAGCTGTTTTCTTGTTTGAAGTATAATTTATCAGTTTCTTATAATGCTTAGGATTTATTTTCATTAATTTAAAAATGTGTTTGGGACTTATGGGACTTATGGGAATTTTCAACTGGGTTACTTACGTTACAGTAACTTACGTTACAAAATTTACTTACAAGCATATCTTTATTACAACAATTAATGAATGAAAATTACAGCTCAGTTTAGATCAAAATATTGAAAATTAACAATTATGAATTAAATTTATAGAAATTTAATACCAAATTCAATGACCAATCAAAAATATTACATAACGTAAGACTTTTAAATGCAAACTTATCACTGTTAACAAGTTCAGGTAGTTCAATTTTTCCAATCTCATTCTTTCTTATAATAAATTTCATCTGTCGTTTCTGGTCATTTATAATAGGTTCCAACAGCAGCCATTTCTTTTACTTTAAACTCATTTTCTTGAATAATCGTCACAACTCAAGGATATAATGTATTTTCGTACTTCATCACGCACCATTCACCGGCTTTTATCTCTGTTTTTTCTTCTTGTTCCTTAAAATACTTAACTAAACGAAACCCCACAGTTTGTCCATTTTTAGTTCTTAAATTTTGATTGTCAATGTGCGGATCTTCAGAAAATAGTTTTGATAAATTTTGTTTCTTTCTAATATATTTCAATACCATCAAGAGTGACTTTTATTTATAAATATGTAATATCCACATGACTTTTCTCATACCACTTTTACAGCGCATCTTTCTGCCGAGTTCAGTGGTATTTTAATGCAGAATAAACTATATTTCACCTGTAAGACATAAAATATTTTTATATTTGTTTTTTCCGAAACATATTTTAAAACTTTAAAGCATAATAGAAGTCATTTTTGAATACTTTATAGTAAATTACCTCCTAAATATTCAGAATGCAGTGATATTGTTTAGAAAGAATTAATTTCTTAAAAGCCAAAAAGAAAGATGTAATTTACAATAGAGGTGTATTGTAATGTTATTAACAAATAAAGACATTTTAAGAAATATGATGAATTTAAATTAAGTAAATACAGTACATTTAAAAGAATTCTGGAATAAATCACTCCTACCAATCACATAGGTTTATTTCACAATTTACTTTCTTTATAAACACAAGTATTCAAGTTCTACTTAGGTAGCTTACGTTACCTGCATATGTCGGTAACTTATGTTACGCGTTTTGATTGCAGCACAAAAAATTAAACAAACAATATTTTAAAAAAAACTTTAACTATTTGCTTAACACACACTTATAAGATAGAAGATATAGCATTGTTAACATTGCATTGCCCTTTCTTTATGCACATCATGAACTTGAATATGTTTTTGGTAACTTACGTTACATAGAAGAGTGCATTTTTGAAGTTTACATAAATCACTTAATTTAAGTGAAGACACTCGTTTTAGCAATTCACAATATTAAATTAAAGTGCAATAATCATTTTTCTTCCTTTAAAACAGTTATCTAAAGAAAAAAAATGGAAACTTACCAGCGTTGAAAGATTGATCATTTGCTTTTCCAAAAGTTAAATATTCCATTTCCAACTTAAAAGTGCTGCCAGAACTAAAAATACGAAATTCTTGACAAAAAATTTGTATAAATAATAAACTTCTAACATTTTAAAACCAAAACATATGCAAAACAAACGCATTGCTGTAATTTGATTTTTTTCCCACACATGCATGGAATTGCCCTACTGGAAAGAAGCATCAGATATTGGTTGTTTAGGTATGTTAATCGACGGTTTTCGGACAAAGAAGTTTTTTCTAGGGTGCCAATTAGCAGCTGAATCCCTTAGGGAAAGCATGTGCAAAATTTTTCCACCATTACACGCTGTAAGTGGTTACGATACTACCAACAGATTTGACAGTAAAGTGCAGCGTTTGAAAGCTGACACTGAGCCCTTTGTACAAACAGCTCGATCATCTATGAGAAACCTTGATTAAAATAATGACTAATTATAACAGTTAGAAATAGCTTTCACATATCTTCTTTCAAGGAAAAAACTAAGAGCTGCTGAACTCTGAGATTGACTGATTTCTCAAAAGCATAGGGTTTTGTTTTAATTTAATGAAAGTTCTATGCACGTCAGATGTTATGTATATGTGTTAAGGCTACAGTATGAATACTTATTTGGAGAAATTCTCATAAAACTCAGTTGCAACCTACTGATTTATGCTTATTTGGATATGAAAAGCTTAATGGTGACCTACGAGTACGTCTGCAGCAAATGATTGAGCCCTCTCTGCCAGAGTCTTTAGTTCTACCTTGCAAATGTGCGTCAAATCGTTGAACGGCGGCTTGCAGATATAAAAAGTCGGGATCATATTGTATACCATTATGTCTATGTATCAATAATAGTTGTCAAAATAAAAGTTAGTAATTGCCTGTCTTGCTCGCACATTTTCTATTTCAAATTCGCTGTTTTCTTTTGTATAATTTTAATTACTTAATTAGTTTTAAAAACATATTGTTTTTATTTAATTAAAAACAACCCATCATCACTTCTACTATTCGAATTCAGTAAAATAATGACAAAAGTCATAAATGAATTCATTTTTTAGTATGCAATCCTTCGATTTTCCTTTTGACCGTTAGGGGGGTTTTTGAAAAAAAAAAATGGACCAAATAGCAGCCCGGCAAAATCCATATTGTTAATCTATGAGCTTCCCCCAACCAAAATCCATCAACAGAATGCGGTCCTCATATTTTGCATACTCAACCCCCTCCAGCGCTCGGTCTAATATAGGTTCTCTAATGTGCTGCGATGTGCAGCTACTCCGCTTTCTCGTCGAAGCTGAAAGGAAAGTAATTAAGCCGCAAGCCGTTTTTCGAAGGGAGAACCACCAATGGGGGTTAAGTACTCCTCTTTAGTCTGTAGTAACATATCAAATAAGGAGAAGTTAGCTTTATCATCGACAGCTTGCTTTTTGAATAAAATAGACTGAAATGACATTCGTGGCTGCGGCTTATGTAAAATGATACAATAGTAATGTGTTCAATTTTAGTGTACCATTAATGGTGTAAAATAAGTTTCAGCAAATTTTATCTTGTGACTAGCTCATGCTCTGTATTGCAT
>JAXGGA010019885.1:0-19222 GCA_038373865.1 Uloborus plumipes
GACATTTTCACGATATAAATGTAGTTTTGATTTATTTTATCATCTTCATTCTCCTCCCTTTTATAGTTTAAACCACTTTTTAGAACATAAAATCGATTTTACAGGCTGAAAACAGTATTATACAATGAAAATCTACTGTTGCATTTTTAGTGGAAATGATTTTTGTACTAAAATGAAACATATATTCAAAAGTCTGATTAGAATGCCCCAGTTTTTGGGGGGAAAAAGAACAATTAGGGTTTAAATCAGCCTAAGTACGAATTCTGGTTGCATTTTGGCAATAAAAAAAATTCACGAAGGGGCCATCATTTTCTTAAATGCCCTAGTTTGGAGGGTGAAAAACAATAAAAGTAAATATGAAGCGATTAAAATAAACATCAGGATGTCTGAAAGAGAAAAAGTCTAAATTGATTTTAAAGCGAAAGTTTTATGTAACGCGAAAATAAAAAGACTGAATTAGTTAAGATTTTGAACTTTGAAGAGTTGCATTCAGCAGTTAAACTGCTATTAAAACGTATTTAATGCATAGCACATAAATAAATAAAAATAAGTAAATAAATAAATAAATAAGCAAATCGATAAATAAGGTCATATGAAAAAAAGTAAACATATAAATAAATAAATGAATAAGTAAATAACTAAATAAACATATAAAAAACAAAAGTGAAGTAAAATAATAAAAAATAATATGAAATAACTAAATAAATAAATAAGCAAATCGATAAATAAATAAGTAAATATGTAGATAAATAAGTAAATATATAAATAAATAAGTAAATATATAAATAAATGAATAAGTAAACAACTAAATAAATGCATAAAAAACAAAGTGAAGTAAAATAGAATAAAATGAAACAAAATAAATAAAATAAAGTAAAATAATATAAAATAAATAATAAGAAAAATAAATAAGCTGAAAGTTTAGATAGCCATGTACAAAAGTATTTGGGACGAAATTAGCAATTAGAAATATTTTTTCTTGAATGGTAAGAATTTATTAAAAAATAGTATTTCGATTTTTTTCAGGGCTCTACAAACACTACACACAAAGCGAAACTGGTCAGAAGATGGAATCAGGAGGAATTTTGAATGAACATGCATACGCATGCACCTGGGTCACACAAAACCAAGGGAAAATTATTCAAATGTGATTAAAATGGAGAATTTTTCTGTGAGAAGAATAATTTGGCAGTTCATGCAAATAACTGAAAAGAGGAAAATATTATTTAATAAATATGGAAAAAGAAAAAATCAAATCAAACACATTATTCAGTCGGTATTTCATCGAAATAAAATTTTGTAGTCAAATGATCACCTCCAAGATGAATTGCGTTTAGTTTTCGAATTTCAAGATAAATCAAAAAATGTTATTCTTCATTGACTTATGATAAATTCAGCATCAGCATGCAATTCCCCCTCATATATTTCCTCCCGAATTTATTTGCTCGGGAAATTGCCCGAGAAATCATTTTACATCTGCGAAAATGAAGAGAGCCCTGAAGAAGCGGTTGGGAGCCATGGCAAGTTGAGTCCTTTCAGATAAACGCCTGCCACATATGAATAATAAATGATCTGCCATTTGTAAGAGACAACGAGCTCTGCTCACATATGAAAAATGAGCACCGCCGATGAACTTTTTCTTGCACTTTTAAATGCATTCAATTGAATAAATGACATCTATCGAAATGCCTAAACAGATAATATGACTCGCATGCTGTAGGAAAATGGAACTGGAGTTTTCTTTATGTTCGAGAATTCGCATGCTCTTGAGCTAGTATAATTAATATGCTTCCCAATTGGATAAATGAGACCTGTTTAAATTGAACATGACGTCTTTGTGAAAAGAGCGGAGGAAAAATTTTTAATGATGCGCTATAAATTTGGAGTTTAAAACGTAGTGAAATGTGGCAATACAATTTGCTCGGACAAATATGTTTTAGAAACTAATCTTAATGCAATTTTTGGTAATTTTTTTTCGGCACGTAACTTCTTTTCTTTTTCTTTAATGTTTTTTCTGATAAATAACAACCATTTTTGATAAAAAAAACAACAAATTTTTGAAATTAAGTGTTCATGTAAAACTCATCTTTTTGTTTTATTTTCTTCTGTACTTTTTCCCGGAGTAGTACGAAGATGGATGTTGTCTTAACGACAATTGTTAATCCAAAGTTATTGTTTAGTTTTTTATGGCATGTAGAAACAATGTAGATTTCATTACACATTCAGTTAACAATCAGATTCTTTTAATTTAGTTCATATTCAAAATATATTTGCGCAATTAAAAAAAATACATACAGGCTCATGATTTTTAAAGACTTTAGACTTAAATCTTTGAAAAACACCCATAAACAGTCAACTAGACGAAGTAAGGAATTTTATATTTTATCATTTAATCTTTAGGTGTTTTGAAAGTATTACTTTCCTTATTTGTTATTTGTTTAGTAATAATGTTGTTGTATATACGGTGTTGGTCAGAATGGTTGACTCACCACGAAAACTAATGTTTTTAAATGCACAGAAATAATTACATTTAACCAAGTATTTATTTTGTAGGAATTATTCATTGTTTTTAACTTACATAAGCACAGTATACACACATAATCGAGAAAAGGTTCAATATTTGATGTGTGAACATTTTTTTCACAATGCAGCTTGAATACGATTAGGCATGGAAATACAAAAATTTTCGCAATACTTTGGAGTAATTTCTGCAATCCATGCTTGTTTTACAGTTTGTCTTGTACAAAAGTGAAGTGCGGTTACACTAGGCAACTTGGCTTTTTAAAACTACCTAACAGTTCCCTAATGGGTTTAATTTCCGATCCGTGATCCAAGAATCTAAAACCTCTTCTTTGCAATGACAAAATGCTTCATCATGTTGGAAGTGTGTGTACTGTATGCTATTCATAAACGTTGTCAAGTTTTCTTTTAGATAAACAGTTACATTAATCCACGTACTAAAAGAGAAGTTACCAATGTTTATGATCATAAACCAGTACACAAACTTCCAACATCTTGCCATTGCCAAGAAGGGTTTTAGATCCTTGTGCCGTGGCCGGGAAATTACCCGGATTCAAACTCAATTGAAAACAGTTGGGTAATTTTTAAAGGGCAAAGTTGCTGAGCTTTCTGACTTAAAAGAAACTATAAAACAAATGTGGATTAGAGTAATCACACCAGGTTATTGCAAAGAATTATGTATTTCAATGCCGGATCGTATCCAAGTAGTATTGAAAAAAAAAAAGGTTTCTACATCAAATATTAACCGCTTTCTCGTTTATGTATGTATATTGTGCTTACATAACTAAAAAAAATAATCCCCACAAATAAACACTTTGTTAAATGCAATTATTTTTGTGCATTCATAAACATCGCATTTTTTTGTGGTGAGTCATTCATTCTGGCCAGTATTGTATCTTTTAAATCACAACTTAAATTTGGAAAATTTCATAAGGTTAAAACTGTATAAAGATTTATAGTTCTTTTACAAAAGTTCTGTAAATACTCAATTTGAAAAAGACTAGAGTTTAATATTATATCCTTTTACTATTGGGTTTTGAAATTCATTCGCTTAACGTTTTTGATCTTAGAAATTATGTTTTATTTAAAGTAAACAAGTGTTGGATTTAAATAAAAAAATTATGATTGAAACTAAAAAACAATGCACTCCAAAGCTCCCAAACACAATTTTAAAACAACTCTTTAACAGCGAGTGAGAAAGTTTAGTAGGAAGTATAGCAAAACTATTCCATAATTGGTGAAATTTAGGTGAAACATTTAGAAATCATATTTAAGTAGAAATTGAAAATCTTATAACACTGTAAATACAAACTCAGAGCAGCAGTAAACCTGCTTTTGCACTAATTTCTCAGTTGAAACTTTCCCCCTATTAATTCGTCCTTAACTCCGAAAGTATTACATACACAAGTCCCCTGTTTCTACAAATGCTGAAACAAATGTGTAGTTAAACCAGTATTTAATAGATTAGGAGTTTGATTGTGTTCTGAGAAAAGGGATTTTAATAGCATTAGGTAAATATCGGTGTAACGGTGTTTGGTTCGGTAAGTCAGCACACCGAAAGAGTGAATACGTGTTACAAGTGATTAATATTCAATCTGAATGTGGCTTTCATCTTAATTGCATGTGTCGGGGTATAAATGGAAGATTTATGGGAAACGTATTCTGTGATCTACATTACATAAGACTTTACCAACTGTTTAGACTCAGAAGCTAAATAAAAACATTAAGAGGTTGAGTACGATTATATTGAGACATGACGAAATCATTAAAGCTTGTCTTTAATATTTAATTTTATCTTTCTCTTGCTAAATTATTTTGGGTATCAGTACCTTGTTCATATTTGACTCTCATATGCTCTTATGATTGTATATTAATTGTAAATTGTGTTATTGCGTAATTGTAAGTTGTATAATTGTTTAATTGTTTGTTGCATAGTTGTGTGATTTGTAAGTTGTAATGTTGTGTAGTTGTGTGCTGAAACTGTCTTTTGTTCTTAGGGTATAAGAAAGTCACGTTTCACTAGCTTTATTTCAAAGTAACTACAGTGTTCATGTAAGTTAATGTAATAGTTTTATACTTATTCATAAGAATTGTCAGGTTTTTTCAATATAATATGCTGTTAATTATTTAACAGTTTCTGATTGCAAAGGCTCAATAAACACAATCAGTTTATTTAAATTTGATTTTCTTCTATGTTTAAGTATATTTTGTAGTGGTGACTAGCCAAAGAGACAATATTGTATGAAATTATTGTTATAAAATGAAAATTTGCAGCATACATTTTTATTGGCCAAAGCACATCTCATGCTTCGGCCAGACCGAAGCTTTGGCCCATCTCTACTTCAAACTCTAAGTACCCACGTTGCTTCCTTTTTTTATGCCTTAAGTTCAAAAAGGAAATTTTACACCGTAGATATTTTTGTCTAACTGTTGATTAGCTTCAAAGGAGCTGAATTGACCTAGCTTGATGAAAAAACACAACAGTTAGGGCCCTGCTCCACATCAGCAGAAAATCGACCGAAACCAAAGGCAGAAACCGAAAATCCGGGCACTTTCCATGGGAAAACCATTTACCTCCATTTTACGTTTCTGCTTTATTTTTCTTCTTTGCGTCAATGTGGAGCTTGGCCCTTACGCGTGATAAAAGCTTATGTAATGTTTATGCTTAAACTCAAACACTTCACCTAAAGTTAAAATGCACAATTTAATATTTTTTTTTTCATTTTTTCCTTTCCTTCCTTGTTTTTCTTTGGTCATTTTTTTCTTTCTTTTTCTTTTTTCAAAGATGATTTTCTAAAACTTTCAATTATTTAAATCAAAGTTAGGTTATTTACACTGCTAACTTATTTAACTTCTGCTTTTCCGAGCTTAATTGTTTAATATTACTAGACTAAAAAACAGACTAAAAAATGTTAATGAGAGAAGAAGATGGATATTGAAAAAAAATGTAGATTTTTCCTAAAATATCGATTATTATTTTTTTTCTCTGTGCAAAAATGTAAGTACAGAAAAAAAGGTAAAAAGCTACACATATTTCGTAATTTCCTATGCTAGTAATTTTATTTGTGAGTATGGTAAAATATTCCAACCTCCAACACGAGATTGATAAGGAGATTGGTACATATTTGAAAAGCTAGAAGTAAGATCACGTATCACTATCTTTATCTTTTAGCCTTTACTTGGTTTTTTACATCCCACGTGGGAAGTGAAAGAATTTTTCCTACTACAATATTCAGAAACGCGATAGCTGTATAGGTGTCATGAATATTTAGTATGCATTTCGAACAACTGAGAAGGGGAAAATATAAAGGTAATATTGACGTTTTACGTTTGTCGTTTAAAAGAAAAAAATGCATAAAGTTTGAAATCGTTCAACATTTTGTTCTAAATTTTAATAGTAGGAAGTACGATTAGTCAGTAGAAATGACAATTACTGTTTGGAGGGATAAATTTCTCTATGCTGGAGAATTAATTCACTTATAGTTTTTTTTTCTTTCTTTTCCTTTTAAGCAGCAGTAATAAATCTTCTTGGTATCTAGAAGGACGTTTTTCAATTATATTATTTGAGCATCAGTTACTGTTTTTGAGGATAAGTATTAGATATATTATTTCTAAAATCTAGGACATAATAAGAAACATATTTTCTTTATAATTTATTTGAAAATGCTTTTTCGATTGTAGTTTTAGTGAATAGAACAATATTACATTTTCACTTCCTTTAATTATTCATGTGAATATTTTAATAAAATATAGAGTACATAATGAAATTTTGAAACAATATAAGTAGTTTTCTCAAAGTATTACTCATAGAAATCTCTAAATGAAGAAATTATCTCTTTTCTAAAAGAGTTTTGATCGTTTTTAAAAAAATCTCCGATATGTTTAACAGCAAGAGAAAACTCTAAGCTATCTAATTTATACCCAAACTGTTGTGATCAATCCCACTTATTTCATTACCAAGTAAAGTGGTAGAGCGTACTATTTAATATTTTAGCGTACGACCTTCCTCAATATATACTTTTCATGAAATACTAAGTTCTCATAAATGTACCATTTTTACCTGGAACACTCATAACGTATGAGTTTTTGACAAACAGTGGATTGCACTTTCCGAAGAAAATGAAGGTTAGAAATCATTCTGCCTTACTGGAATATATCAATTCTTTCGGGACATTTTTTCGTTTGAAGAAAGCAGAATATTTGAATACTAGAAATTTAAGATTTGAAATTTCAGTGCAATGAATATTTATTCTTTATTTGAAAGTTGGACGAAATTTTAAATTATTTTGAACATTAAATATTTGAAAATCTTTAATATTATATTTCCTTTTTATATTTCAAAGATTGAAATACGTTATGCAAACAAGAAACTGAAGCGAAAGGTTTTCCTCTACTTCCATAAGAATATGTTTCATAATACTGGAATTTTGTACTATTGTCAGACAAAAGGTGTTTTTTCTTAGGAATGAAAAATATTTAAGCGAAACTTCAATCATTTATCTTGAAGCTTTGTGTATGTAAAAAGTTAAAATATTCTAATGCATTATTTAAATTGCTTAAAAAGGGATTTATTGTAAAGTATGTAAAGAAAGAAAAAAAATGAAAAGCGAAAGCGCAGTAAGTACGATAACTTCTGCTGAAAGTGAAAAAAAAAAAAAAATCAGGAATGGCTGGTGGTAAAAACTTTAATATAGTGTTGTATTTGAAGTTAAATTTGCAAATCATCAACATAATTTTTATTTCTAAAGTATGATTTTGAGAAAAATAATATGTATTGAAATAATGTTAATGAACTTTTAATTAAAAAAAGAAATGTGTGATGCAGAAATAAAACATATTTTTGAATCTTTCTCTCTGTAGAATCACGAAGTACTTAATTAACATTTAAAAACAAAAGGATTATTTTTCGCCTCCTACAAAGTTAAGCACTATTCTTAACAACCTAAATTGGAATGAAATGATGAAAGGTAATCTTGTAGCAAAGAATTTTCAAGTAAAAAATTTCATTAATGAAAATAAAATAAGATAAAGCTAATAATGTGAAGAAAACGTAATTAAAATTACGTAATTTAATTTATGCTAAACTTAAATTTAACTATTTGCACAGCTGATATCTTACTACCCAACTGATTTCTTTTTTCCATACATGATCGTCACATAAATGTCCTTCAACTTCAAAAGTTAAATTTCACGACAATTAGGCAATTTATAATGCTTCTAGTGAAACAATCTCTAATGTGCTAAATTACTTTATCTAAAATAAGCTTTTAAAAGCATAGGATAGCTCCGTTGACCTTTGATTTTCAATCCACGTAACCCCCCAAATATAGCTTCAATCCATAGAACCCTTTTATCGAACAGAATGTAAAATTTAAAGATAATTGCAAATGTAGTCCATTTGAATGAATCATTTCCATGAGACGGTTTGACAATGCAAAGGTGTTAGTTTAATGGTATTAAGTGCTTCAAACATAAATCTTATTTAAGTACATTAATCGACCATCTCAAAATTTTAGACATATTTAATGAGTTTTCATGGTGAGAAATATACTGGGAGCCTTTCTCGAAATGTAGCCGTACACTGCAAGAATAAATTGTTGTTTTTGCAGTATATTACTGAAAGCAGAGGTTTAAGTTTAAAACTGTAAAAGCGCTGTAATAAACTGTAAAACTAGCTGTGTTAAAGTTTGTTAATGTTAACTTACCAATTTTAGTTTTTACTGTAAAATAAGCAATTTTACAGCTTAATACCAGAAAATTAGCTGTATTATAATGCAAAAACAACAGTGTAAAACTGACAGCAGATGTTCAGTTTAAAACTGTAAAATGAACAGCAATGAACTGTAAAATTAGCAGTTTTACAGTTTATTACTGTAAACCCCCTACCAATTTTATAGTTCACTACTGCAAAATTAACAAAGTGTCCAATTTATTACTGTGAAACTAATATAAAATTAACTATATTATTATGTTAAAACACCATTCATTTTTACAGTGTAGACTAAAAAGTATTTCGGAACTTTATGCATTGAGTTTCGGTGCAACACCTTTCTCCGATAGTGGTGAAAGTGATGTAAGTTAAAAAATAAATAAATAGTTCAATGCATTTTAACTAGATATTTTATTTGTATTGGACAGGTGCAGAAATTTTACCCTACTAAGCAAGTTGTGTAACCTTACTCCATAAATACGGTGGCAGCAATGCTGTGTCCACTGCTATAGTTAAACTAAAACGATATATCTGGTAGTAAGCAACACATCACTTGTAAAAGGTTGTACGATGGTAAAGTAACTATAGAGTAACGTTCTACCAATTTCTGTGTTAGGTTAGACCAGAATTCTCCGTCAGAAAAAAAAAGAGCTTCATCAGGCTTTAAGATTACTTTCAATTATTCCTTCATTTAATGTTTACCAGTTTCATGTTTTCCCATTATCAATCAATTTTGCAAAAATTCGTAAGTATTTAATTATACACGATAGGAACAAATCCCGAACCACGAACGTACCACGTACAGAGTGTTCTTAAAGCAAGTGCGTTTGACTACTCAGCCGGTTAAGGCACATCTTGGCTACGTCCGTAAGACTTCGAGAGCTCTGCGCCGATGTTTGTCTTAACGCATGCGCTTTGAACACTCCCCCAGTAATTTTAGCACTTGGTGGGACTTTGCACTGGCTGCTTGAAACTTTCTTCCAACAGTTGGAGTTTTTTTTTTTTTTAATCAGAGCAGCTTACTTTAGAAGTTGTGTAAAGTTATACCCATCAACACCTTAAAAATTTGTTAACATGAAGAAATAAAGTAGAAGTAACGAGAACCCGTATATGAGCTTGGAATTTTCTAAACAAATTGACCAGTTAAGTGTAGATATGGAGAAATGGTGATTAAGACAATCCATAAAACTCACCAAATACTGTCCGTCCTTGAATACCGCGCCTAGCACTCGGGAACCATTCCACTTAAAAAAGGGATGATTGGTTGCGAGTGATAACTTTCCGAAGTTTCCAATTTAAAACTTGCATTCGCCATATCCTTTTGACATATTCAACTAAACTATAAATTTGAAATTACCATCGTTCTACGTTGTTTGATACGGCTCAAAATGCTTATTATTCTTCAACTTATTGTTATCTTATCTATTACCCCTATTTTGGTAAGATTAGAGAAGACCTGACGCATGCGTTAATACGCGGATGGTTGTACCTAGGAAAATCAGACGGTAATTTTTATTGCTAAGTTTGGAAGTGGCAGACTGTACATAATGTCGTAGCCTCTTTCCATGTTGCAGCGTAAACAGTTTTGGGTTTAGTGAAGTTTATGACTTTATATGGGGCTCAAAATTCGTGAAGGAGAATACGCTGTAAGAGATATCAAATGCTAAGTTCCGGAAACTTGAAGATGGTTTCTGTTCGTCAATGAAAGAGCTTTAGTGTATTTAAAGAAAAAAAAAATCCTAATGGAATAAGAATTTCTGTCTTAAAATTTAAATTTTTGTCTTAAAGTCTAGTCTAGACTCCTTTATATAATGAACCTAAACGTTGAGACAAAATTCGGAAAATGGCTGTTTTAGTTAGCTTCTCCGAAAAATGGTTCATTGTGCTGCTCAGTTCGTTATTGATGAGTTTTAGTGTGTTGTCCTTACTAACAATAATTCCTTTATCGATAAAGTTTTATTCCGCTCTGACATTTTTTTAAATTGGAATTAGACCACTATTATCTGCTTTTCTGGTGTTTCACTTTTCAAGAAAAATAGTTTGATAACCTTAAGGGTCTAAAATCTCCCCACCAAGACTTATTTTCCCTATTTCCCATTATAATAGTACCTGCTTTTCAGGTGTTTCACTTCTCAAGCAAAATTAGTTTGATAAAATTAAGGGTTTAAATCCTCCTCACCAAGACTTATTTATTCAATTTCCCATTATTAGCATTGTTGTTAAGGTTTTGGAAAGGCTTCTCTTTATGTAATTGCAATTTTTCTTTTCACCCTTGCAAGTTTTCTTTTTGTTTAAAGAGCAAAAGTTGGTAGATCCATTTACATGTATTGTCACTTGGTAATTACTATGTAGTAACGTCAAATTGACTGATTAAGTTATGTTTTTCCTAAAAGCACTAGTAAAGCTTTTCATGTGTAAAGTCTACTTTCTCATGAATCTCGTTCAATATTGCTCGATTTAAGGAAAAGGTTTCACAGGATTGCTTTAAGGAATGGATTAGTGTAATAATTTAGCAAAGGCATATTTAAAGTCATCTAGATTATTTCAATGTATCTCACCAACATCTAGAATTTATCTCAACGCATTTAAAAAAAAAGAAATGTCTACAAATATAGCTTAGGTTACTTATAAGAGTTATGTTCAGTAATAATCAATTGGTAACTGATTAAAAATTGGTTGTCAAATAATCCATAGTTTGTTCAATTCTTAATTCCAAATTGATTCCCAATTCAGAGGTTTCTTACTCTCTAAATTGTTCTTTCAGACACTACATTTTTATTTACGCAACACTTTCCGAATAAAAAGGAAATATTTTTATAATTAGAAATGGATTAAGAATGATGTCTTATTAATTAAAAATAAATCTTCCCAGCTTTTTCCCCTTGCCATATCAGAAAGCACGATAATCATTTTCATGAAATTTATCGATTTATTAGTAAAACACTCATTACAGCATTGTTTTTCTTTAAAGAATATTTTTGTTAACATTCAAATTTACAAACATTATCGAATAAACTTCAAAAATGATTAATGAGAACAGCAATCAATTAAATTTTTATTTATTAAGCATTTTCATTTTTATTGTCTTCTAAGGAAATTTAAAACTGAGTACAATCGGTTAAGTAGCGTGGGTTATTTCCTTGTTAATTATAATCTTTGTGGAAAAATACTCATTTTAAATGCGTTAAATTTTATCAATTTGTATGCTTAAAGGCTTAGCTCTATTACTCTATCTATTCAAAATTGAAAGAAAATGGCCATTTTGAGACAAAAATTTTGAATTTTGTACTTTTTTGGATTTTTAAAAAATTTCAAAACCCCGCCTATGTGAATTCTAGTGCATCAAGGAGCCTCTGTGCCAAGTTTGATGAAAATCCAACGAAAACTGGATTTGCAGAAGGAGCAAACAAATATATATACATACATCCATTTTTATATGTATAGATAGAAACGTTTCAACGTTAGTGACCTAAACAATAATAATTTATTAATTAATATATGTAAATGTGTTACTGTAAATATTATCTATATTGGAGTCATGTGAATCTTTCTTACACAAAAACAGTAAAAAGCCTATACATGCACAATAAAAAACGTATAAAATTAAATAATGTGAAACGTCATCACTTCGTCAGAAGATGGACAGTAGGGGAAGACCGCCTATATTGGACCCCCTAAGAACAGGAGGCCTGTGTCGCTCAATGTGAAGCAAAACAAACATGCAAAATAGGCCATCGTAAGCTAAATTTAATCAGGAACCACCCAAGGACCTTATATTTTCTGAAAATATGAAAATTATTTTTTAAAAAAATATCTTATAAAAAGTTGCAAAAGTCCAATTTAGGAATATGTGCGCCTAAATTGAACCATGCGCTTCCTAAATTGGACCGTACCAGGAAATCATAGAATAATTTATATTTGAACTATAAATCTTTTTTGGAGAATTTTCAATAGAGTTTCTTTTGCTTCGGTCACACTTAGGCAGTGTGGATAAACTCAAGGATGGCATTTCATGTACTTAATCATGTTTTGCACTTTTTATCGCGAATATTGTAATAGCAATTGTTTTGTGCAGTTACATGCTTCTTGTGTGACTTTTTCTGTTCTATGCTTCTTTCATACCGCGTTAGAATGATTGCTGAGATAGCCTTCCTTTTTGTTCTTTCTATTTTTAGGTAAGGTGATATGTGAGCCGGGGCTTTACAAAATTATAGTTGGAGTTGACAATCATGCTTTGATGAGAGCTATCAGCTGATTCTGCAGAGCTTATAGCAGTTTAAGTCGTAGCTGGTTCTTGTACATGGTGTACAACAGTACATCTTACGCCGAGCATGTAGTATTTTCACCTTTTAGTAATTTTATCTGGACTACTTACCTCTAACTCTGCTCCAGCCAAGTCAATGTCATAAAACACATATCAATTAACCTACCAAACTCCTGTTTTTTAGAATCAACTCACAGCATTTGCCATGGTCTTGATTGCGGTTTGCCCATAAGAGTTACAAAACAGTTCTTCTACGCGATATTGGGTAATGGATTTCATTAGATGTTCTCGCATCCATGCATCACATGCTCGATTAAAATATGTAGATAGAGACTGAATAAAGACTTTATCTACGTGCATGGTGTGCTTAAAGAGAAAGCATTATTATATCGCACTCGTTAGCCACGTTTATTGCATCTATATTCTTATATGAGTGCTGTGCGTATCTATAATTGGAGGAACATTCTTTTTACATTGCTTGGCTTAACGGTTTTGATGAAATGTTGTATCAATTGTGTGAATTCTCGTGTGTGATCCAACCTTTTTTTTTTTTTTGACAAGCATATTGCTCACCCGGGGGTGCTTTTACGATAAGCTTATATATGGAACGTAATCTTTTGAAAAGAAGCATGGGGAGGGAGGGGGGAGCTAGCAATTCTGTTGCACTCAATGCAGCAAATAGCCAGTGTGTTTCTAACACGTTCACCACTCATTACTGCTTCAAACTGGTGTTTCTTTTTAAAATCTTTTCGAACAAATCGAAGAATTTCATTTTTTTCTCGGTAAACCAGCATAAATTTTATTTAAATTAATAACTATGTTAAATAACTTGAAACTGCAGCTTAATTGAACAAGAGAAAAGAAACATATATTTTGAGAATTTACAGCTTCTAGAAAATGTGCTTCATAAAAAAATGAATATCGTGAATAAGTGTTAAAGTATGCTTAAAATAATCTTAACTACGCTATTAAATCAGATGAGTCACTTATTTTATGTTACAATTAATAAAAAGTCTTGCTTAAAATCATATTCTTAAATTGGACTACAGGTCCAATATAGGAAAATTTTTTCGGTCCAATAAAGGAAAACATGCCATTTTTTATTCTTCAGCTTATTTCTCTGTCAAAAATTATCACAATCGCGCATGTAAATATATAGGTGTAATCCTTATTAAACATAGATTATCATGCTATAACAGCAGTTTACCTCAGCTTACAAGTTTTAGTGCTATCTTACTAGGTACAAGTCCGCAAAATTAGATTTTACACGTTTTCAACATAAATCATGCCGTAACTCACGCTACGCTGTTCGAAGACTGCTGAAACTTCATACACGTTGGTTTTATTCCTAAAACTTTATATTTCTACCGTTGAAGTGTAGCATAGATCTCTGTACTAGATTTTAAGCCCGAGGTCCAATTTAAGCAGTGGTCCAATATAGGCGGTCTTCCCCTATTAATTTTGAGAATACTACTTTTTTAGAGGCTGCTGTTCCCTTTCTCGAGTCAAGGAAATTTTACTGCCTCTTTGGGTGGGGGTGGGGGGCAGATTTCAAATTTGTCTAGAGGTAGCATAGGGCTAAATTCAGCCCTGCCCATAACAGTGCTTAATGCTTGTGGCTAATACTCCGTATACTCGTTTGGGGAAAATGCCGCAGATTTTTACTCGCCCTAGAGAAAACATTGATGCTACTCAAAACGTAGAAGAAAAGAACACCTAAACACCGAAAAAAAATGTGATTCGATGGTATAGATTATATGCAGTAGTTAATGCAAAGGCATCGTGTATGGCATCTTTCTCCTACGGCAATTTGTCTTACGTTATATTCCCCAACAGTAAGGGGAAGATACAGAAATGGCAGGGTTTTGTAATCATTAAATTCGATAGTTTTTTTTTTTTTTCGAAGCGAAACCCATTTCTTTACAAATCTCAAAAAAAGTCCATATTTTATGGATAAATCGGATTTTTAAAACTGAAACCAATGTGCTTTTTATATAAAATAAGATCAAAAACTACAGTGTCTTCCCCAATCTACTTTACACTATCGCATAGTTTCGTGGTAAGAATCAATATCAATGTTGTACAGTGTTATATGCATGGTTAATATTACTATGTAAGTGTAGTTCCGCTTCATCTATTCAAAAACAAGTGATAGAAGATATTTCATTCTAAAGTCGTTTCTAACAAAATAAATATACTTATTATTTCCCTGTGTAACAGAAAAGTTTCTAAAAACTGAATGCATTTATCTAAAAACTGAATGCATAAAAAAAAGAAAAGATAAACAAATTTTAATGGCAATAAACTTTCAAATCCCTTTACTTGCGCTATTAAAAGATCTTATATAAGTACTTACCCAACAGTATGTACATAGCGAGTTTCAGTAACAGTTCTTATCAATTTTGTTCGGATGAAAGGATACCGAGATTTTTTCTCCACTATTCGGATGACAAACTTTCACCTCAAATTTCAAGATAGATGAACCTTATATCTGTTATTCTTCTTTCTTTGCGTATGAGAATAGCCTTGTAATGACTTCTTTCCCTCCCATCACTTTTTGGGTGACTGCAAACCAACTGAGATAAAAGTCATTGATCTTGTGATGTCTAGATGAGGAGCTGAGATCTCCCGAAAGGAAAAGGGCGGAAACGCAATTAAGATCATTTATATAGCGCTATATTATATCTTCCAAGTAAGAGCTTAGTGCACAAGATGAAATTATGCATCGAATTGAAGTAGTTTTTATTTAAGATTATCTCATTCTTGAAATATTTGCAAAAATGGAATTGAGTTGATTATGATAATATTATCTATGGACAGAGCTTCAGTAAGGATTTCACTTACACTGTATTATCTTTCCAATGTGTATAGTTCTTTCAGGTTCTATATTTAATCTTATGGATGTATAAAACTCATAGATTTTCAGTGATTGTAAATGTTCCACATTTTAAATTGCGCACCAAAGGGAAAAGACTATGCCATACAGAAAGAAAAACAGTAATGAAGTGAATAAATAAAATAATAAAATAAATAATTTCCTCTCCACTTCATAAAGACGAAAAATCTAACATCTGACAAAGATGTTAGAGTAAAGTATTGAAAATCAGTGTTAAAGTAACCTCGTTGCGCGATGTTAAATAAGTTTTTTTTTAAAAATCACACGAGTATTTTGCACCAATTGTAAAGTAAATGCCAACATCTGAAAATCTGTCGACGTCAAAAAATTGTTTGATGTCAAATGTTAAAAAATTTAAAGAAATTAGGAAGGAAAAGGGACAATAAACAAGAACGTGAAAAACGGAAATAAATGCTGCAACAGATTAATTGCAGCAGTAGTGTGAAGGTAATTTAATCTGCTGAATTGAAAGCAATTTTCATGATAGTTTGTTTAATATTAATATAACTTATAAATTATTATAAATTTTGATACTTAGTTCCTTTAAAAAGTTGATGCCAGAAAGAGGTCCTTTTTATTATAAGAAGAAAAACTTATTTACAACAAATAAATGAAACAGGTAAAGTACCACGACCCTATTTTAACCACTCCAGTGGTTAAACGTTTCCACTAAAACAGTTTGAAGATAAACACTTCTAACGAACATGTTTCAATAATTATAATTCAACCGCGACGACATGGTCGGTGTCAATCAAATGAGAAAACGAGTCCATTCCTTAAAATAGGTAGAATTTGTACCCATTCAAATTCCCCCATCAATTGTGAATCCCATTCCTCAATTTTCATCTGCGTATCACCCCTTCCTAAAAATGGACAATACTGAAAAAAGGAGGAGTCACAGGCCATCTCTGCGAAGTTGAATTATACACATTATTTACCAACACACCACGGTTTAATTAGCCATTTTGAAAACAGAAATATGAATTATTATTATTCTTATTTTTTTTTAAAATAGTTGGGGAATGTGGGGCAAAATGAGATAGTTAAAATAGCATACCTATTTTTTAAAAAATTGGAAATTTTGTTCAAAAAATTAGTGTACATAAAAAAGGAATGATTTATTTCGTAATACAACTATAGTTGAAATGTTATTTTTTATTTTTGGCAGTTATTTTGCACCTTCAAATAAGAGTGGAAATTTTTACCTCGAAAAATCAAGGGCAAAGGGAAATACACAATATTTTCGTATTGAAGTGTTTTCTATTTGATGAGTTACAATAATTTTCATCAAATGAGTGAATAATCGAATAAATAAAGGAATTATTAATGAAAAAATAAGCAAAGAAATAAACAGATAAATGAATTAACTAATATAAGAGAAAAGAAATTACTGAATAAAAGAGAAAATAAAAAACAAAATAAGTGAATGAATGAGTAAATGAGTAAATTATAAGTAAAATAGTGAATAAAATAATAAATGAAGAAATACGTACGTGATTTAGTAAATGAATGCATAACAAATAAATGAACTATTTCACTTCGCCCTATCAACTTTTCCCGCATGAACGTGACAAATTAAATTGAACATTTAAATCAGAACATGCCTATTATAAACTACACTGCACTAGACATATATGAGTAGATCTTAATTAATAGTTAAAATGATATTTTTTTTTTAACCTTTTTATAGTAACAAGAATTATTTTTGAAATATCACGAATACTACAACAAAGGTATCAATTTTGAAAATTGCTTGTAATTATTTCTTTTTTATCTTTGGAGCACTTTTTTTTTGATAGGAACCAACTACAGTCAATTCTTGATAAATCGAATCTGATGGGACCGAAAAAAAACTTCGACTTATCGAAAGTTCGACTTATCATTAGTTTCAATTTCCAGCATTTTAATAAGAAAAATCTGGAATGTTTAACTAATATATAAATAATTGATACAAATACAGGGCACATGAATTGTTTTATTGATGAAAATGTGCACTATTTATAAAAAAAAGTTAAGAACAAAAACAAAAAAGAAAATAAACTTATTCGTATTTCATTCTTGTGGGATAATCTGTCCTTTTAAACTGCAATGAGCAGTTTTGTAATTCGAGAAACAGTAAATGTTAAAGCCTTTTTACACGAGGTTTTCCTTTGGCAACGCATTCATTTTCTTTCATGGTTTTATACGTACTTTTTGTGGCAAACCTGTGAGTATTTGAATCAATTATTTTCCACTTTATATTAAAGAAATTTTTTATCAACTCCTTAAAAAGTCGTTTGTTCTAAACTTAATTATCACTATCTCACTGTCATGTTTCATTGAAGATTTTGTGAAAACAAATTCCCCAAGTAGCATCAACTCATCGGATTTCGCTCGGCCGATCAACTAACTCCTCGTAAACTGATCCCGTAACGCACGACGACATCGTTCCGATCAGTATCCGAGCACGGTTTTCGATGAGCTACTTTTCATCGGAAAGCGATATCTTTCGGATCAACTTTCCCGATGAAAATAAGATGAGCAAAATTCCATCGGAAAATGATATCCTTCCGATCAACTTTCCCGATGAAAATAAGATGAGCTATATTCCATCGAAAAACGATATCCTTCCGATCAAATTTCCCGATGAAAATTAACCGAGCTATGTGTTATTGGAAAACTATATACTTCCAATCAAATTTCCCGATGAAAATATGCCAAGCTACAGATTTCATCGGAAAGAGGTCGTAAAGATCAAATTTTCTGATGAAAATTTTCCCAATCTCAAATTTTTGTTAAATATGCAGTGTTGGTCTCATTATTCGTAGACTTGGTAGCGTGGTGGTAGAGCGTTGGCTTTCCGCGCCGATTAGCGACGGTTGCGGGTCGATGCTGGAGTTGCCCAGTAGGGTGGGGCGAAAAATAAAAAAATTTTCAGATCAACTTCTAATAGCTGCCAAAAGTTGTCTTTGGTGATAGTTAGCTTTTGTGCAAATTTTGAGAAAAATCGGTTAATATCTTCAGGGGGCGCTGCGATCGCAAAGTTTTACCATAGCTTTTATAGGGATTTTATGGTTAAAATATGAAAAACAATGCCGTTAGCTAATCTCATTGCATTTTTTTACTCATAAGATATATTCATGCATTCAAAGCATATAAAATAACTCACAAAAATTATTTTATGATATATTTATATTTCAAGCATCTTAAAAAGAAACAAAACAGTGAAAAATAGTGATTTTTATGACAATATTAAGTAAAAACTGAACTTTTTTTTACAAAATGTGGCAAAATTATGAAACTGCAAACATATGACAACATTAAACAGCATTACTTAAAAATAAATGAAATATGTTTTTAAAAATATGTACAAATGTACAAAACGTACATGATACGAAAATTTTATATGTCACAGTTTGAGTTTTCACAAAAAATCTTTTTTATTATCAAAGAAAGTGCCTTTACTCGTGCACGAACGAAACCATCCCTCGTTTCTATTCCACTTATGGTCAGTGATGCATCCGTGTCACCAACTTGACACTGTGTTCCACGGATTGAATATGACAAATAAATGTCCATATGTTTCAAAGAAAATGGGGAACATCTTCAGTTTTCACCGTGTAGCTTGTTTTCAGATGGCATCATTATTACAGGAGGTTCTGTTATAAGCACGTTTTCAGGCTGCCAATTTATCAAGTCTGCATAGTCGGAAGAAAAGTTAATCTCAAAAATGATAAAAGTGTGGATGTCATTACTATACAGAGAATTGGTGTTTCTTACTCTTCAAATTGGATGAGCAACTAATTGCCGTGCATGCCTTCGATCATCATTTAACAATGCCAGCAAAATTTTT
>JAXGGA010019886.1:0-19219 GCA_038373865.1 Uloborus plumipes
ATTATATATAGGTTATTTTAAAATTTATTTATATAACATGTTACATGTAATCAGAGGAGATTAACAAAAAAGTTTAAATTAAAAGAATCGGTTCCTGGGAAAGTTTCTCAAACAAAGACCTGACTCTTAACCCTTCACTGCACGATTTTTTTATATTTTCATGAAAAAAGTCATATGTTACCTTTTAATAACTCTGAGTTCAGGAAAAATGAAGAAAAAAATTTATCTTAAAAATGTGCACCAAAAATGATGTTTTAATTGTTTGTTCTACATATGGCACAAAGCACATAGCATATGCTTTGTATACCGATAAGTGTAATAATCTACAATGTGTTTTGTGCCATAAGTGGTACAAACAAATTTGCCACTAAGTGTATTAAAACATTTTTAGAACAAAGGAAATAATGACTAAACACACTTCTAACGGAAATGCAGACACTCTTTTTTTCAAAAGCAAGAACTGTAATACCTAGACTAGTGCAACTAACTAGTGCATAAACATCACACTAAACTGTTATAGCAATGTTCCAGAAGGGGCGTAAAACTCAGTTTAACTGCATTTAAAAAGTCATTGGAATATATGAGGGTTTATTTGGTTTGTGCCAGATCTGGCACACCGTGCAGTGAAGGGTTAAGGTAAACCATTCAAAAGCCTTACGTGTGTGACAGCTTTTAAAGAGCCTCGTTAAAACGTTTCTGCCGAATGGATGAAGATGTAAGTCAGGTTACAGGTGTTATGTATCAAGTTAATTTATGATATGAGATAGTTTTCTTTTAGTCCCCTAATTAGACCTTGGGGGGAAACTTTTCTTTCTTTTGCCTTACGTGTGTGACCAAAAAAAAGTAACCTGCATATTTTGAGGGGTTAAAAACTTAGGAAACACTTTATTACAAAAAATATGAGATATAATCATACTAAAGGATCTGAGTTCATGATATTTGATAGTTTTTCCAGAAAAAAATTGATTATTAGGTGAAAAAAAATTTCTTACATTTTTTCACTAACAATGCATTTTTTTTTTAATTTGTCGCAATGTTATTAAACAAGGCTAAAATATGAGAAAAGAAAAATTTTATCTTAAATTGATGCTGGAATCGAAAAGAGTAGATATTTTTTTGTCAAAAAATAAGGTTTGTTTTTGTATTATGGGGGGAAAAAAACTTGGTGTGTTAGGACCACTTTTCGTGGAATTTCCCTGAACGGGTTTTTAATGTAGGAGAATGTGGGGCGAAATGGTAAAATATTTTCAGTTTGCAGTGCCGCCGATCCAGCAATATTTTAACCCATTAATGCCTAGCGTGCCTTTTTAGGGACGGTTCAAAACAAGATCTGAATTTTCCCAAAATGAACATTTCAACCAAATAATAGTGTTCAATTAGTACCTTGGTATTGTTTCAATTTTTTATTAACAGATTGCAGCACATAACTATTGTAAAGTGTGTTCTGTAGCAGTTTTCATATGATCTTTATCAAAAATGACATCGTTCACAATCTCAAGAAAAAAAGCAAAGTTTTCAAAGATCTTCTCTCCCAAGTAGCACGTTCGTTTTTTAAAGGTTGTAAAATGGTTATTAACGTTGTAACAACCGCTTAAAAACGTTTATAAAACGTCTAAAGGTTATTTGTGCTACCTGGGCAGTTTATGTTAATTGCTGATTTTATTTCTTCTTAAAAAATGTCTTTTTTAATATCATATCATAGGCATAAACAATTTTTAGTAAAAAAAGTATCTACCCTCTGGGGTCTATCGTAACTTTTAAGGGGCGATTTTTCTTTCTTAATAAAAAAATTATTTTTTACATAATACTTTTTATTCGCCTACTTTCCCGTTAAAAATAAAAGAAAGACGAAAAAAGTATTAAGAGTAGCTTAATGCATCTAAAAAATTTCGCCAAGTCCAAAAAATATCGCCAAGTTAAAAAAATAAAGAGGTAAAATGAATATCGAAAAATTAAAAATTTGAAAGTAGGGTATTGAGATGGGGAATTTGTGTGTCGGTCGGTCGGTCTGTCGGTCTGTCTGTCCCCCCCCCCCTAATAACTTTTGAATAAACATTCCGATTTGGACAAACTTTTTTTTGTTGGAAAGATCTCGGCGACTACAGCTCATTCCCATATTTGATTTTTTGATTTGAACAATTTTTGGTTCAATTTTGAGCCGTTCAAACAACCGGTCCCGCGATACTAACTTTTGAATGAACAGTCCGATTTGAACAAACTTTTTTTTGTTCGAAAGATCTTTTCAAGGATACTTCATTCCCGTATCTACATTTTCGATTTGAACAATTTTTCGTTCAACATTGAACCGCTCAATCAAGCTGTCACCCCTAATAACTTTTGAATGAACAGTCCAATTTAAACAATTTTATTTTTTTCGAAGCATCTCGGCTAGGATACTTTATTACCGTACTTAAATTTTAAATTTGAACATTTTTGGTTCAACATTGAACCGTTCAAGCAACCTTTCCCCACCTAATAACTTTTAAGTGAACCGTCCGAATTGAATAAACTTTTTTTTGTTCGAAAGATCTTATCAAGAATACTTCATTTCCGTAACTACATTTTCGATTTGAACGATTTTTCGTTCAACATTGAACCGTTCAAACAAGCTCTCACCCCTAATAACTTTTGAGTGAACAGTTCGATTTAAACAAACTTTTCTTTGTTCGAAAGATCTCGGCAAAGATACTTCATTACCGTATTTAAATTTTCAATGTGAACATTTTTTCGTTTAATATTGAACCGTTCAAGATTTCTAAACCTTTCTCCACCTAATAATTTTTAAGTGAACCGTCTGAATTGAATAAACTTTTTTTGTTCGAAAGATCTCGGAGAGACTCATTCCCATATTTTACTTTTCAATTTGAACCATTTTTTGTTCAATGATGAACCGTTCAGAAAAA
This sequence comes from Uloborus plumipes, assembly GCA_038373865.1. Classification (NCBI taxonomy): domain Eukaryota; kingdom Metazoa; phylum Arthropoda; class Arachnida; order Araneae; family Uloboridae; genus Uloborus; species Uloborus plumipes. The sequence goes on from JAXGGA010019886.1 coordinate 2,904, forward strand.
TTTTTAACCTGATTGCATACTGGGAAATTTAAATTGAATGTTGATTCTGAACTTAAAGGCGGATTTCCTTCAAACTAACTTTGTAAGAAAACGGTTTTGATAAAAAATGTATGTTAAGTACTTTTCTGAAAAATCTTCTGTGAGGCCTCTGATTCCGACTCCGAGTCCGCAAACATGGCGGAAATGCAGGCTCAGAAAAAAATGACTGACTGGGCAAACGATTTTTTGTTTATTTATTCATTTTTTTTTGTTTAATTAATTATTATTATTATTATTTATTTATTTTTTTTTGGCAGACGATATTTTTATTTTGATTAAAAAAATTGTTCATTCACTAGAGCATTTTATTCTTTACTTATATTTAACAACTGGCAACGGATTAAAAATAAAATTCGATACATTTTATTAACGAACGAGGTTTTTTTTCTTTCTTTGACAAAATGTGTTTTGATGTTCTTTTTACTTTTATTTTATTTATTATTTTTTTTTCTTTTGAAAACGATTGTGAAATTTTTCTACGGAAGAACTATAACAGTTACATTCTTTAAAAGGTGCGACAAAACTTTATTTACTCGTTTATTTACTTTTTACGTGTCCATTTCATCTGATGAGAGGGGTAAATTTTGCTTTTAGAAATCAGCTTTAAGTGCTATAAAGGTATGTTTGACATAATTTTCAGTTTCAGATATTCAAGAGAATATTGATTAGATGCTAGAATGCCAATGTCGATGTACGGGAAAGTAGGCTCGTTTAGTTCTTGACAGAACTTCTTGTTATTAATTTTCCTGTCCATTAAACACTGTTTGTAACCAGTATACAAAATATCTTTGGGAAAAAAATGTCCGGCATTAATGAATTAACTCAGTTCCCTAACATATATGGTGTCAAAAAATAGGTAATTCCAAAGATCAACGAAAAGAAATATGCAAGCCATTTTCAAAATTTGATACCTTTATTGTAATATTCGTGGCTTTTCAAAAATATTTCTTGTAATTATGATAAAATGATAATCTTTAAAATGATAATCTTTAAAATGATAATCTTTTTGTAATCATAAACTACCGATGTCCAATACAATCCTTATTTAATTTATATTAGGCATTTTTTTTTATTTTGAATTTTCAATGTAATTTGTCGAGTGTACACAGGGCAAAGTGGATGGGACAAAGTGAAATAGTTCATTTCGTTTACTTATTCATTCATTTATTAAACCACGAACGCATTTCTACATTTATTCATTTATTTACATTCTTTTACTTAATTATTTACTTATGTACTAATTCACTGACTCATTTTCTTATTCATTCTCTATTTTATTCACTCATCTATTTTTTCTCACATATTAATTCATTTACTCATTTATTCACCTATTCATTTATTTTTCATTAATTTTTTTGTGTGTCTTTACGCATTCATTTGATGAGAATTACTGTTAATCGTCAAATAGAAAATTTTTCATAGCAAAAATATTTCGTTTTTCACTTTGCCCTTGATTTTTTGCGATGAAATTTTTCCGCATTTTTTTGAAAGAACAAAATAATTGCCAAAGATGAAAAATAATATTTCAACGAAAGTTGTATTACAAAATGCATTATTCCTTCTTTATGTACAATAGTTTTTAGAACAAATTTCCAATTTGTTCCTTTTGAAGCAGGTAAGTAAACTTAACTATCTTACTTTTCCCCTAATTCCCTTACTTCATGTTCAACGGGAGCGTCATCGGTTTTCTTTCAAAATCAGGCTGCATGCGGCTTCTATAGTACATAAAACAAAGTAAATACATTAATTGATAAATCTAAGCATCGATGATGAAAGTACCTAACCAAAAATGATCATTTTAAAGATTTATTGTTAAACATGATGTTATTACACTTCTACATTAGTTTTTCTACCTGTTCTATCATTTCTTCTAATACAAATAAATCTTCTAGTAGGTGGGCTCCAAAAGTGGCTGCCACAAATTAAGATAAAGGGTCTGCAAAATATCAATATACGTGTTTTTAATTTGGTGCTGTAAAATAATGCAATAGATACTAAGTTGGAGTATGATGGTACTTATAGTTAAAATGAAAATATAAAAAAGTAAGTGCTCCCTATAAACTTTCTATTTTTAACACTCTGTGAAGGTTGGTAACATTTACCATCGATACACATGAAAATTAATGCATGTGAATTTGTTTGTGTGCAAGTTCTGTGTACAAATACAGTTCACGTTTGATCTTAGCCAAATTCGGTACATAGCTACTTTAATCCTAAGAAATTCACATGATGGATTGTCAAAATTTCAGGAATGTACATAAAGCTCAAAATTCCACACCACAAAGTGGTACAAATTGTTCTTTTTAACATAAACGAGTCCTTATTTTTTTAATTCATTCCGTTAAAGTTTATAGAAAGCAACACGAGATAATTAAATAAATTTGTACTATCAAAATTAATTTCCCGATGCTAATTTTTATGTTAATTTTCTTTGCCTCATTTATTTTATGGATTGTATCATTTCAAAGCTCAATGTTTTCGAGAAAGATCCTTTTGATTGCTGGAGTTCTTTGTAATTAATTTGTTAAACTTATCTGATGATGTAAACAACAAATCATTCTGCAACGAGGCTCAGGGCGTCGTTGTGCTAAACTCATTATTATGATAACCCTGGAGAGCAATACATTTTAATGAGGTCTCTTCCGTTACGCGTTAAGTGATACTTCCGCCACTTATAAATGATTACCGAAAAATAGTTCATTCAATGTATTTCAAAGGAGGAAGGCCTGTTGAATGAGAGTTAGTTTCTTCGCAAATTGGCTGCCACCATTTTAGAAGAACATATTTTGCTTTCTTTAATTGATGTCATACCTTCGCAACTTTTTTTTTAGTTTAAGTAAAAGAGAGGCGCCCCGAACTAAAATGTTTCGCAGGAGAAAAATTATCAATTTGCCGAATAACAGTTTCAATTTAACCGAATGATAAAATATGAGCATGCACACATGTTGTACATACATAAGGATTAATGAGAAAAACATTAGAAATCTTTTTTAAAAAATTAAAAATTGAAAAGAACAAATAATATCAGTGTTGCAATACTAATTTCAAATTGCCGAATTGTTAGTAAAGTTTGCCGAATAAGGAAGGTTTTGGGAGGTCACGGTGACCTTCCGTGACGTCCTATCGGGGCACTTCTGAAAACATATACGCTTCTTTGAAACCTTTGTATCCAAATGTTGTTCACAGTCAATAACAAACTTTCAAAAATTACATATACTGCTCCATTATTCTAAAAACTAAAAACATTTAAGAAAAATATAATTTTTAAAGAATCCATGACATGGTTAGTGTCTTTGCTTTTAGGTTAGCCAAACATTTTTACTTTTTTTTAATGTCAGTTCCACAAAGTAACTATGAATTAAAGAATATTTATCTCTAATTGAAAGTGATAACGGAGAAATTGTGAAAAGGGTCTAAAAAATTACAGAGGGCATAAACTATGCCAAGTCTAAAAATTTACAGAGGGCATAAACTATGCCACGTTTTGCGAGGGATGGGAATTTGCGAAATTATAACAGGAAGCTGTGAGGGGCGGGGTAACAAAGTGTGTCAGCATATATTTTGGTTAAAAAACAGCATTAAAAATAAGTAAAACTAACATTTTCAACTTTATTCTTTATTATTAATTCAAAACCTTTTTTTTTTTTTTTTAACATAATTTGTTGGGAAAAGCTCTCTATAAAGAATACATGTAGAAAATATTTTTTCATTCAGCTATTTTTAAGCAATACACAAAATTTTCACATTAAGGACAACACGAAAAATCATTTTCTCGTAACGAAAAATTGTGGAGATTTGCATGTTTTGAATGTGAAAACTTTGCATATTTCGAATATATTCTCAATTTTTGGTTTCAAAACTTGGAGACATATTAATAACTAAAATCAAAATACTATATCTCGTAGACTTGGCAGTGACACAAGTCAGAGGTTAATATGACTGAATAAAAATGAAATGAATACAAAGTGTAAATGCTTCTACCAGGGCTGCTGGTTGGAGGGGAAATGACCAACTACAAAATTTAAAGAACTTTATAGCCATCGACTCCGACTTACCTCAGTAGCCATGGCAGAATTGCAGGATAGAAAAAAAATGCCGACTAATATTCTTATAATTTAAAGCCTTCGACTCAGACTCGTTCATCCTCACAATTAGCCGAACTCCGACTACGCAGCACTAGTTTCTACAGTGAAATAATATTTGTTTAGATAATTCGTTCTTATTATTATTCCACAACTTTAATGCTAATTTTATTTGGCAACAAGAATAAATGGAGTTCGAAAATCATTACTTTTAAACATAAAGAAAGAGCTCCACAGAAGATTTTTTTTTCTGATAAAATTTATTTATTTTATGAGACAATTTATTATTTACTTATTTTACAAAGTATATTTATTTGTTTTTAATCTTCGGCAATGGATTCAAAATAAAATTCGAGGCGTCTTATTTTTACTAGAAAGAGAAAAGAAGCTACGAGTTAATTTTTTCCTTATTTATTTATTTGCTATTATTCTAATTATTTTGAAAACAATGATAGATTTTTTTATGGAAAAAACTGCCTTGTTTTACTCGTTGACTTACAAACTGTGAAAAATTCGTATCATATGTGAAAGTGTACCTAACAGTCAGTTTTGATTTACTGAAACCTCCTCATAAACCAAATATCCATATTAATGTCAGTGTATTACACAGAACTTCAAATGTGTATGAAGACGGCAAATTTATCACCTACGAGAAAACTTAAAGGCAATTCTGCCAGCTAAAACCACATGCTACGAATTATCTCGCAGTAAAAATAAAATTAAAATTTAATTAGTAAAAACTTGTTTCATATATTTTACCTTTGAGTTTGTGCCTAATATTTTGGGGATTTCGTCTAAAGGCGTGTTTTACTAAAGTAATTCTGATAACTTCTCTTTGTGTTATGATGATATTGTATGAAAAACATTTAAATATTTAACAGCTAAATATGTTCGTGTGTGTGTGTTTTTAGGGGGGTTGGAGGGATCAGCGATCCGCAAAATTTTCTAATTTTTTTTAACTGTTCGCGAACCAGAAAAGGTCAAGAAACGCTGCTCTTAAAAATAATCAAAATGTGTTTCTAATGAATTATATAAAACATTAACTCCTAAATGTCGAGACTAGCGGTCGCTACTCGCCAGTGGCGACTAAAAATATTTTTTGGCAACTACAAGGTCGCCAACCTGGAGACCGATTTTTTTTTCTGAACAAAAATACAAATTGACTATGCATCGTCCCAATTATGAAACGAAAATAGCGATTAGCATCGTCACTGGCGGCCAATGTTAACTTGGAGAGAAAATCGACCCATCTGCTGTACAAAACATCTAAACATATAGTAATTTGGTTAAGATATATGCAAGTACATAGTGTAATTTTACTACATGTATAATGAAGTGAAATGGGATTACAGTTTTGGAACTTGGCTCAAAGTGGCCACCAACAACGCTAAAGTGCCACTAACTTTATTTTGGGTTTACTGGCCACTACCAATTTTCTTTAATCTCAAGCATCATTGACTCCAGTAAAGAACCGTTTATACTTTTGAAGGGACTCGATGAAACAAAAAAAAAGAAAGAAAACCGTATAAATATAAACAGCACAAATTTGATACCTTAATATGAACTCAACTCTGCCGAATCGATTTAAAAAACGTATAAAAGGGACACATTTAAAGGTGCTTCAATTAAGTTAATTTTCGCCTCCTTTATTTCCATCTGTAAATTCAGTTTCAGAGCTTTTATCGATGAAAAATATATAAATTCTGTTGTTGTTGTTGTTTCTAATACCATTCGGGTATGCGAGCGAGAGTACATGAAATCTACTCGATTTAAGACAGGAAAGATACGGCTTCCGTTTTTAAGAGCAACATTTAGGTGGAAGACCGAGTTAAGCTCAACACACATGCAATAAGGACCCTTTCATAGGGTAGGCATCCATTCACAACTCACTTTCACACACACTACAAAGGACAATGACAGGAGAGAGAAAAAGTACTCCCATGCCCCAGCCGGGACTCGAACCCGGAGCCACCGCATCACGGTCAGACGTCGCTGGCCACTAGACGAGGTGGCCGGCATATATAAATTCTAAATGTATAAAATATATTCAATGAACAATCTAGTTTTAGTTGTTACATTCATTTTATTTCAACTATCATATACCATTTACCAAAGAAACCCCATTCTTCAATTTAGCATGGTAATTTGCTAAAACTTATGGAAATTTCAGAAATGCTTCAGTATTTTTATATTGAAGATTTAGTTTGAAAGGCGAAGAATGCACTTAGGTGTTCAATAAAGCGCAAAAGCAATTTTATCGCCTTTAAACTCGGAGAAAAGTTGTGAGTGACAAGTAATCAATAAATTATCGAAAAAGTTTAGGCATAAAACTTCTGTGCGTTTAAGCTTGGGGAATAGCTTCTTTTACAGTGTAGTTTACCCAAATGAAAATGTCTTTTCGTCGATAGGCGTAATTTTATTTATTTTTAAAACTTTATTTTAAACTCATACCATAATAATGAAGGAAGAAAGTAAAATAAAATGTCAAATTGGTTTACAAAGTAACTCATGCCTATTTTTTTAGTTAACTAATAATCTTTTAGATCTTTGTTATCTTATATTTTTGTGTATAAAACGATTTTAGATTTAAGTAAATAACTTTTTTTTGGAGATTCAATGTCTCTTTGACAAATGGGTTCTATACATTTGGAAGATTTTGCATTTTTGCCTAGTGCGTGACCTATATTCTTTAGATAAAAAGAATCAAAGGCTACGTCATTACACCTTAGATAAATACATCTATTTTTTTTATTGAGTTAATAGATTCATATATTTAGGCATAAACTAAGAAGAAATAGAATTTCTTTAATTTCATTGTTGAACATGTAATGGTTCGATAAGCCGATTTTTTGAGAAAACGCAATTTTGCTATTAACTAGTTTCATATTGCTGAGAGCTTCGACATTTTCCTATAGTGCTTTTTAATTTCCTAAAATAGCTTACAATATCCATAACTATGTGCCTCAAGACTGGAGTAACGTAAGTCGAACAAGAAGTTCCGACAAGGTTAAAAGAGCGCAATTTACCGTGCGCAACTTGCGCCCTTTGTGGGCACACCTGCATAGAGCCATAGCCAAAAAAAAAAAAAAAATACTTGTGAAAAAATATAAATGGTCAGTTCAGTTATGAAGAGCGCAACGGGCTCCTTTTTCTTTAAGGCAAATAAAGAAAAAAAATCTTTTTCTATATCCTTTTCGCATTATTACGTGAAATATTTGTCTGGTGCCAGATTGGCGAAACCCTCGTACGTTTTTATTTTCTTCTGAGGATTACATATCATTACTGGCCGTCCACTACTCCGCACGCTAATTTGCAGAGGGACATATATTTTTCCCTTTCTTTCGATAGCCAAATATTTTTTTCATTTTCAATATCTACTAGCAAGCATCGCAGTGAGGCACAGACAAATGACAGACTCAGGCATTGCAAAATCTCCAAGGACACTTCTTGATTGCTAGTTGGGATCCAGGGTGTGGGTAATGAGGTCACGACCTTCCCTCTCTACCTTCATACTGGTGCCTAAAACTGCAAATTTTGGAGCTTCGGTTGTGAGGATATGCAGCAAGACTCCTGGTCCTTAATGATTCCCCCCCAACCCTCAAAAAAAAAAAAAACGAATTCCTTGCGCAAAAGTAAAATATGTGCTAATACGTTTTTCGCTGAATGTTTGATGCTATGATGGTATTCTTTTCGACAACATACAACCGTATTATTAATCTGAATCTAATTTTGGTAAAATTTATGAAATATTTACTGAAGTATTTCAGAAAATGAAAAAGTTAAAAACTACCAGGTTTTAAAAGCATGGAGCATAGTAATACATGGACAATATTCTTGGTAAATGTGAATTCTACATACCGTTAGTCATATTTCATATACTTATCAGGAAACTATACAATAGGGAATAGGGTAATAATGAAAAAAAAGTAATTAATAGAAACGGAAAGAAAATAGTAACATGTTTTTCGATGCATAAATTATTTGCTCTTCGAGTCTCCGTCATCGAGCTATGAAGTTCTACCAAAATTATATACGAAAAGTAGCCAAAAAAAGTTTTAGTTGGGAATGAAAGACGGACTTGGCAGATGGATGTCTTGTTACGGTAAGATAGTCGCTAAAAGTTGATTATTTCAGATTCTCAGAAAATAATAACTAACTGTATTAAATATGTCATTTTACTTAACATTTCAACAAACTTTAAGACTTTATCTCTCAATAACGAGAACACAAGGACAAATAACACTGCGGCATAAAAAAAATGTAAGATGCTTATCTATAGAGGCTCGCGTGTGGCATAAAAAGACCGTTTTTGATGTTTTAAAAAATATTTTGGGGATAAACCCCATAATTTCCCCTTTCCTACATGTCTTCACGATTTAGATCTTTGCACCTCTCCGCCAGTTTTATAATAATGTTAGAGGCTAGTACTTCCCAGAGGGGTGCCACCCGGCTCTTACGCCCCCCCCCCTCACTTTTGATAGTGATGTTGCATTTGATAGATTGAATACAATTTAAAATTTTGGGGAAATTTTCAAGAATTGAGGCATTTAATTACTTATAAAATATAAAATAAATTTTCGGTATCCCCCATCCAGGTGGCTAACAGGGGATAGCTGACATCCACACACACCGGGGTGCACCGCCCCCGCTAGATCGATGCCACTGTAGTAATTCTTCTCATTTATCAGACATAGTTTAAGCTAATAAGAAATGATTTGTTATAGTTAAGACAGCAGCATATATTTTGCCAGCACGAAACAAACTGCTGTAGCGAAAATGCCCTCAAATGACGTATTTGAACAGGAATAGCTGAAGCCTAAGTTTTCACCTATTTACATGCATCTTATGCTAGAATTATGTTTCCGTGTTAAAGTGCTTATCTTCAGTACAGAGCACTGCTGATAAATTTACAGAATTGGAGGAGACAATATGGTCTCACGAGTTTGAATCATAACTTCGTAAGATAAACATTCTGTAACAAGTTTCTGTGAAGCAAAATCTGATAGTTTGAAGCAAAGTTTCATGTAGCATACACAGTACTCTCTCGATTATCAGTGGAAAAGGGGCACGGCAACCGTAGAAAATCGAATACCGCGGATAATCTACTAAAAGGGTTAAAAAAAAAAACGACATTCATATTTAGAATAGCTGAAAAATCAATAACACTTACACACACATTTAAAGTAAAGCAAAAAACGATCACATTGAATGTAAATAAGTATCTAAAAGCTAAAAAAAGAACGATAATACACTCATGCGTTAAATAATAATAATAACTAACCATAATGTTTTCCCATACCTTAAATATTTACATATAATAATAAGTGCTAGTTTCTACATGTTCCGTATCCCTAATCAGTGTTGTCAGGTGGTAAAAGGTTTCCAAAAATAAGTAATTTCCCCTCATCGAGTTTTCTAAAATTATTATTATAAATGGAGAATAGAAGTTGTAAATAAATGGCTCAAATAAGATTGTCTACCTTTTCCAAGTCCCTAACTAGGGTCGTCAGGGGAGGAAGGTACCCAAATAAATGAGTAATTAATTATCATCGAATTTCTAAACATGGCCTAGCTTCTAGAGCTTGGGAAGGAAGAAGATATTGGTCTTATCAAGTCATATTTTTTCTTTATGGGTGTTGATTTTAATTACTAATCTAAAGATAACAACAGTTAAATTTATAATTAAAAAGCATAGCTTTGTGCATAAATTAGGTAAAATAAAATGAGAAACAACGCGTAAAAGCACAAATAAGATTAAAAGTTTTAGAAGGGGGTAAACCTGTTTCGGAGGCAACAGCCTCCTTCATCAGTGCCCAGCAAGCAATGGAATTCCTTCCATTTGCTTTTAAACCTTGTTTCTCATTTTATTTTACCTAGTTAAATCAATGCTCGAAAGGATTTTATGATCGTGCTTGGTTTTATGAACATTGCGGTCTTTCCTATGCAAACGCCATCTTAAAATTTTTCATACTTCGCTATCTGAAAAAATAAGGTAATTTAAACTCATGTCTGTGAAAATTGCAACACCATGAATGAATCGTCATAATTGAATGAAATTTAATACACAGCTGAGTGATAGTGGTGCGAATAAATTATTAAACTTAGAAAGCCAACAAACAATAAAAAAATATTGAAATTAGTATTTTGTGTAGCCACCACGCGCTGCAATAAGTACTGCTACGCGACGTGGCATGGAGTCAAAAAAAAATTTAATGTCTGCCTGATCAAGAGCATTCCATACTGTTTGTATGCGTACCCAAAGTTCGTCTGTAGAAGCAACAAGACGATGATCACGAGCGAGATGCCGACCAACAAAATCCAGACATGTTCAATCGGCGACATACCCGGCGAATACGCTGGCCAGGGAAGAAGCTGCACCTGCTGCGATGCAACGAAGGATTGAACAGTCCTAGTGACATGAGGGAGGTATTCTCCTGCTGAAATACAGAACCAGGCAAGCCTTGAAGGAAGGGGAGAGCTTGGGGCTGTAGAACTTCACTGATGTACCGGTTGCTGTTCAGATTACCCGCAATTCGCAGCAATTGAGGTCGTCCGTGATATGATATGGCATCCCAGACATGACTCTAGGTGCTCGTCCACTGTGACGTTCCATAATGCACTTTAGAAGGTGAGGTTCACCGACATAGTGTCGGACGCGAATGCGACCATCATGGTACCCAAAATTAAAGCGGGATTCATCAGAAAACACAGCATAGTGCCAATCAGCAAGCCAGTCCTTATGCTGATTGGCCCATTGTAGCCGCACGCGGCGATAGTTTAGCGTGAGGGGGGGGGGTCCTGTATAAAGGAGTCCTTCAGCAGACGTCTACGAATTTATGAAGCACACAATAAAACACCTGTAACTGTTGACCACTGTGCTGCCAGTTGTCTAGAAGAAGCTGTACGGTCCGTCACCACCATGCGGATCAGGTGTTCATCATCGCGCTATGACGTCATATTTCGGGGTCCACTCCAAGATTTCCGAGCTGTCCTACACTCGTCCGTCCACTGCTTCCAAGCACACATCACTGTGCTGCTGTTACGCTGCACACGAGCTGCTACTTCACGGTAAGACAATCCAGCTTCACGAAGGCCGATGATCCTCCCTCGTTCCAACTCCGTAAGTTGTTGAAACGTCGCTCTTTTTCGTCGAAGAGGCATAAGCAACGTCAGAGCTAACGTTTATCACAAGCAGATAACTACCTATAACCATATACGCCCAGCTAGAGCCGTCTATTTGTTCAGATGAATCCGACGCTCAGAGGGCGATGCTCAGCGTACACATGCTCTACGCATCTAAAATTCTAATCATTTGCATATCATACCCTACTTTGCATTTGCTGAAAATTTCAGCCCATTTGCGCAAGTCCTCTATGGTGTTGCAATTTTCACAAACATGAGTTTATTATCAAAAATTCACACGACGTTTAAAAAAACGGATTTACGTAAATGGCATCCAAAATATATACTAAATCACCAAATAACATTAACAAACCCTCTGTATATCAGTCTGAGGGGTTTCAAGGTTTAGTTTAAAAAATGTTGTTGGTTGGTTGATTTTAGTTTACTGGAGCAAGAGTGCCTATAGGCTATACTGCTCCAAACGATTGTTTATTTTATGACATTCATTTTTTCAATTGATATATAAAAACGGAAAATGGAAAAAAAAAAATACACTTTAAGCTTTTATGCCCCGACGGGACTCAGAAGTCCCGCTTGTATTTAGTATTATGAATCCTATATGGCTGGAATCATGCTGAAGCTCTAAAGCCCCACTCCAGAGGCCGACAGATGGTACCTGCAATCGGAAATAGTTTTCTTAGGGGAACTAAAGCGTAAGGGCTTTAGACACTCTACTGATTTTTGAAATTTACTAAATTATTTTGGGACATAAAGGGTTAAAATATTCAGCCGATACAATCAAATAACTTTTGACATAAAACCAATGCTGTTTTAAGTCTTACCCCATTTTATTGTCAACCACATTCAACTATATGCACACTTATTTCTTTACATACATTTCGCAGTGAAATTTTATAAAATTAGAATATAGTACCTTCTTGTCTACGTTATGATTAACTGATAAAACATTTCTCGTTAATCCTAAGAGATTAACGAGAAAAGGTTCACTAAGTCTAAAGCAATCACATACCTTTTCCCATGTCGTTTATTAAACTAAACACACTCAGAGGTATGCATTCCGGAATATATCTGAATTACGAATAACGTTCTGCTATATTGGGGATTTAGATTATGCTCGTTGTGCCGTAGCCATATTTTCCGTAAAGTTATTTAGAGCCTTATTATTTTCGTTTTAACAGAATAAAAATCAATATTGCATTTTAGTATAATGTTGTGGTTCAGAATGCAGTTTGATAATATAATTAAATTTAAAATGTAATTATTAATAGTGATACTATTGAAATTTTAATTTTAAATATTAACTATCGTGTAGGTTAACAGTATACATGTGTATAATCTAATGAGGTAGTGAATATGACTCCTACACTTGTTTTGAAGAAAAATTCTTTTTCGGCGAAGTGTAGTCAGTCTCTTTATTATATTGTTGATGGAAATCTTATTAGTAACGGTAAAATGCTTGTTTTAAATTGAAAACTAATAAATGACACTAAAAAGTCAGTGCTCTCTAAACCTTTTTTTTTTGGGGGGGGGGGGGTAGTTGAGGAGCTTTTTTGATATTCAGCATAGCCCTTATTATTGATTGCATAGCCCTTATTATTGATGCTCTGCGAACCAATTTGGAAATAATTCATACAAGTAAGTAATAAATACAACAATCTTGTATCAAAACATTGCTAAAACCTTAAATCATCTTATAGCTAAATAATTTGACTAACCGCGATCTATTACAAAAAAGAAAAACTTTTGAACTGTCAAATTGCTGCTAAAATATTTTTGTAATAAAATCTATCTGATGAAAAGTTGACATTAGCAGTTCTTAGGGAACTTTGCATTTGACACTGGGTTTTTTGCAGCAGTGACATAACTGGAATTTAGACACTCATTAAATTAGTTTTATATACATAATAGGGGTGCACCGATAAGCAAATTGGCCGATTACGATTACCGATTAATCAGTTGTTGATAATCGGCCGATTAATCGGCTGAGCTGATTAATTATAAGAATGATTGTTTTTAATACTGCCAATTTTACCATCACTGTTTTAACTCTCTTATACAATTCCGAGTTAAGAAATAGTAATTTATTTCCGAGAGAATTTTTTTTTTTTTCCATTTTCCTAATTTTTACAAAATAATTTTAATATTTTGTCAAATTTTTTAAAACCAATTTCCACATTATTGTCAATAGTAACACATTACATATTATTAATTATGTTAATTGGACATAAAAATTCAAAAAAAAGGGAGGGGGAGTCTGTGGTGAGCACTCCAATTTAGGAGAACTTTTAATTTACATTTTTTAATGATTCGTAGCAATTTAATTCAACTTTTATTCTTCGTGAAAATTAGAGGTTATCTAAAAGCACTGTACTAAGGAGAAAACTGTCACCACATGAAAAATGTGTTGCAACATTGTCTATGTATATTTATTCAAAGTTGGAGAATTAATTTATTAAAAACTTTATATCAACTATGAGGATTATTACTGTTAATAAAATTATTCATCATAGTTTCTTAGTGAAGGTATACTTTAAAGAATAATATTTAAAAAATATTTTTGGCCGATTAATCGGCCTAATTTTGCCGATTATTAATAATCGGCAAAGTGGCCGATTATGGCCGATTAATCGGTACTGCCGATTAATCGGTGCATCCCTAATACATAATATACATACAGTACTGGTCAGAATGGATGACTCACCACAAAAAATTGCGATGTTTATGAATGCACATTGCACATTGCACAGGAATAATTGCATTTAACCTAGAATTTATTTCGTGTGAATTATTAATTTTACTTATATTAGCACAGTATACATGCATAATGGAGAAAGAGTTCAATATTTGAAGTTTAAACTTTTTTCAATACAGCTTGGATATGATAAGCACAGAAATACATAATTTTTCGCAATAGTCGTGTGTAATTTCTGTAATCCACGCTTGTTTTATAGTTTCTCGTAAGTACGGAAGTGGAGTGGGGTTACGCTAAGCAACTTTGCACGTGAAAATTACCCCTTGACTAGGATCTGGGGAATTTCCGGGCCACGGCCGGGGGGGGGGGAACTATCTGAAACCCTTTCTTTGCAATGGCAAGATGCATCATCATGTTGAAAGTGTGTGCACTGGTTGATATTCGTGAACGTTGGGAACTTCTTTTAGCACATCACTTAATGGAACCGTTTATCTCAATGTGCTAAAAGAGAAATTTGCCAACGTTTATAAATATATCAACCAGTATACACACTTCCAACATTATGAAGTTTCTTGCTATTGCAAAAAAGGGTTTCAGATCTTGGGCTGAGCCCCAGAAATTCAACGGATCTAAACCCAGTCGAGAGTTAATTTTAAAGTGCAAAGTTGCTGAGCATAACCCAATTCACTTTCGGACTTACGAGAAACTATAAAACAAGCGTGGATTACAGAAATTACACCAGACTATTGCGAAAAATTATGTATTTCCATGCCTGATCGTAACTAAGCTTTAAGGGAAAAAAAGATTTCCACATCAAATATTGAACACTTTCTCAATTATGTATGTATACTGCGTTTATATAAGTGAAATTAATAATTTCCACAAAATAAGTTGTTTGTTAAATGAAAATTATTCTTAAGCATTCATAAACATCGCTGTGTTTTGTGGTGCGTCATCCATTCTGGTCAATAGTGTATATATACGGCATTGCATGGCGATAGTCTGAAATTAAAATAAAAGTCGGAACAAATATTTTTTGCTTAAAAAATCGAACTGCTGTCTTATTATATTTTTGAAACATCGTTCAGAGATTTCATTTTGTATCGATTCTTTTTCTCTTCTTATTAATTTGTTCTTATGACTATAGTTTTTCAAAACTTTGCTAAAGGTACAAATGATCAGATTTTCAATCAAACCTGCAAAACTTAATTTTTTACTACTTTTCCCACGGACCCAAGAGATATTTCCATTTCTTTTAAGGCTGAGAATTAAATTCATTGCAAAAAAAATAATTAGTCTCTGAAGGGGAACTTTAAACAAAAATGAAGTTCTTTAAATATCTTTAAGAAGTTCTCCCAGACAAAATTAATAAGCTATTGAATTGGTGAAATGTCATTTAAGTTGACTTTTTTTGTGTGAATTAAACAATTGTTTGTTAAAAATCAATTCATATTCGGGAAATATCAGATGCGATTGTTTTTTTTTATGGTAGTATTTACCTATCAAGCGTATCTATTTTAATGTGCCTAATGTACGACATTGTTTTTTTTTCTTTCTTTTTCTTTTCTTCTTTTTTGTGCGGTTTATGCGTGCATATGTGTAAAAGACGTACCGTAAAATTTTCAGTTTGTTTTTATTGCTGGACACTTTTGATAATTTCCTTGCGATTATAAAGCAATGGAAAACTATGCAATAAATATTCAAACGAGACCAGTACGGTATGGTTCACTTACCTCTGCCATATGATCGGAGGAAGCATTGCACTCCATTGGCCTCGAATTAGATGCAGTTACAAAGCAATAGATGGCTTTCAAATCGAGTTTAATCCAGTGGTTTATAATAGAGATGGAACGAAGCGGCATTTGGCCGAAACGCCGAATACCGAAGCTTCGGCCAACTAATAGCCGAAGCTTCGGCCGAAGCTTCGGCTGGCGCACATATTGAAGTTTTTGGATTAAATGCATAATAAATACGTAGAGTTTTATGCTTTTCTCCATATGTTTTAATATTCTTAATTCTTAGCGTTTCACAATATTTTCAGCTTACTGTAGCATTCTTAAATTGATTTCATTAATTAAAGTTTATTTTTATTTTGGTTGTTTTTATTTTAATGTTCTTAGTATTACACAACATTTTCAGCTTACTGAGTCATTCTTAAATTAATTTCGCTAATTAAAAGTTTTTTTGTTTTGTTTTGCTTTGTACTGAGTACAAGAAAAGACGACATTACTATTTTTGTATTGCAAATTAGTAGTAGGAACCTCTACTTGGAACATGAAAAGCTCAGTCTGCAGTTCAGTTGATGTTTTATAATAAAACAACTGATATGATCATGTATTATACCATAGAACTACCCAATC
>JAXGGA010019887.1:0-19216 GCA_038373865.1 Uloborus plumipes
AAAATACTAGGCATAAGCCCAAAGGATTATCAATGATTGAGCAAGCAAAAAAGATGGTAAAAAATATTTAAAAAAAACTTCCTACGTTTTTTCAAAAAGAAAGAGTTTGTTAACATCGAAGAAGCAATTACTGCTATAAAAAGTTTTTAGGTAGAGGGTTTCACACAAAAAAAGGGTCATAAGATCCTTAGATTTCATACAACATAATTAAAAGGCGGATACAAGAATTGGTTTGCAGAAGCTCAGCCAAATGGAAAAGAAAGATTTAGAGTTTTGTCATTAGGTTACAAAGCAGATGTTAATTAATTTTAAGAGTGTTTTTTAAATGTTTAACTAAGGAGGAGAAATAAGAAAACAATCAAATTACATCATGGATGACTTATAAAGCTGCATGCACTTCAAAAGAACTGAAGATGTTTAATTTAAAGTTTACGCAGATTTTTTTAAATTTAATAGAGTTTTTTATATTTTAACAATTACGTGCAACGAAAAGAGTATAAACCTTTTTTTTTTCTAAAAAGAGCAAAATTAAATTTGTGACACAATATATGATCTATATTGCATAGCATATATTTATCGGACGAAAACATAGACACAATTTTCTTTTTGTCTCTGAAAAATTATAAGAACTAATATAAAAAATATCTTAACTTAAGAATACTTGTAACACACAGATTGTAACCGCGAATGCATTGCTCCCTGTACTTTGTACAAGGAAGTAAAGAGAAGCAAAAAGCTGTATAATATTTACATTCAGTTTTCTTGCTTTCAGCACAATTTGCAGTAGATCCATTACTGATAATCAGTTTTGTTTGTATAAAATAACGTTCATGCTGAATAGATTTAAGAAGAAACACAACAAAGACTTCATGATTTTTTTTTCCCTTTATGAAGTTGAAAAAAGGTCTCCCATCTTGTTTCCTTTCCAGCGGACATTAAAAATACATTCATAAATAAAAGTCGAAAATATTCAAGAAATTGGAAAAATAATATTAGAGAAGCTTAGAAATTTGAAAAGAGGCTTTTTCTATGCAAAAATGTGCATGTGTTGATCTGTTCGACATCTCTCCCCAATTCCTAGTAAGGGATAGTTCGATTCAAAGAAAACACTTTTTGAATAAAAAGGCTTCCATTAAAACACGCCCATTGCAATGTCTTATAGTATGACACTACTCTATGTTTTTTATTCTAGCTTCCTGTTGTTTTTTGGCCACTACGCACAGTTTTTGCACATATGCTATGCTGCTATGCATCACAGGATTGTGTTCTGCACCATATCCTCTGGTGCCCTGATAAAAGCAACGGGTTTTAATAAGGGCGATCATAGCCTTATTGGCCAGCAATCTACTTTTCTAGTTTGCCAAATCACAGGAAGAAAGAACGGTATTCAGCGACTTTTTCATTTTGGATTCGACAACTACACAAAGTAGGCTTCAAAAACAACAAACACATTTCCTTATGCTCTTTAACTACAGTGCACCACAAAGAAATAAAATTTACTGCAAAATAAGAGCAGGGAACCATTTGAGCACTGCTACTTAAGGACAACAAACTGTTTGTTGATGAGGCTTTGTCATCAGTTATACATTTTTTATGACGAAGATGTCACGATCTAGCAAAATTTTGTTGTAATACATAACAAAATGGCGGATGGACAAATTGGTCTTTGGGACCTTACTTGGTGCACCCACATAGTAAAAACCACACCGTTGAAAAAGTTTTTACTACAATGGATTTTTATGCTTTAGAACCAACATCAATTTTAACACAACAAGATTTAGTTTCATACCATCCAATTGTAAGCACCGCTTCACTTCAGTTGAATAGAAGGATCCACAAAGAAGATAAATAAATGAGCAGCTGTGTTTGAGGTTGTTCATGAATGGAACCACTTTCGATACGTCCTACCATATCATTTCTGATTGATGGGAGCAATAAATATCACATCATTAAGAGCAGGTTTTTAAACTCTGCTCCATTAATCACTTTTCTTTTTTAAGCACTCAAGGTTCGCTTTATCATTTAAATATGTCCTGTTTGATGTGCGGCTCATTTTTTAGATTGAATATTTGCTTAATCTGTAACAATTATAATCAACCTTTCTCTGCGAATTTTCATAGTATGACCAGGGACGTCATTTCGAATTTTTCCGGGGGGGGGGGGGCAAAGGGTGCATACGCAATGTAAAATTTTCCAAAAAGTGGTAAAAACTACGCCCACTTATATGCCAATACATTGATTTCCCAAAGTCAGGGGGGGTAATTGACCCCCCTGCCCCCCTTAAATGAAGGGCCTGAATATGACTATAAATTATAGTAAAGATAGTTAATACCTTTGAGCTTAAAAATATAAGTAAAAATACAACGATGAGAAGCACAAATGTACAGGTAAACTGCTCACACGTGTTTCGGCGTTATATGGAACGACCTTTTCAATGCGAAAAATGTGAGCTTATGGATGCAAAGACATACAACAAAAATGCTGTCAGCTTTTGTCGGATGTCTTTGCATCCATATAGTCACTTTTTTTTGCATTGAACAAGGCGTTCCTTGTAACGCCGGAACTGGTACCTGCAGTATTCCTACGCATTTGCGCTTTTCAACCTTTTGCTTTTATAGGAAAAAATGACAAAATTTTTGTTTCAGAGCGTAGGAAATCACTCAACTTTAAATAATGCCTAGCAATACCCGAAAGTTACAATACATTCTGAAATTTTGACATTTGAAAACACTACAGTTCAGAACCTTTTATCCGGGAACCAAAATACCGGGAAACCAGAAAACCGGCAACATTTTGTCGATTTTTCCGCCACTTTTTAAAATACGCATTTTCGGCAATTTCTAAAAAATGAAGAGCTTTTTTTTTTTCTTTTGAAATACCTAAATGAATATGAAAGATTTCTTCATAAATACCATATAAGTGGCATGTAGCTCAGAAATTTTTAATATTGTAATATCTATAAGCACTTCTGGATCGTTTTCTCTTCAGATTTTAAGATGCATTACTATTTGTTATAGTAACTTGAGTTTTATAAACAATTGGCAAATGTCGCTTCGTAGCGATCCAGAAAACCGGGAAATTCAGTTATCCGGGATAGCTGTGGTCCCAAACATCCCGGATAATTGATTCTCTACTGTATTTAAAAACGTGATTAAGATGAAGGTCAATAAATAGATGAATACATGAACTAAAACAAAATTAATTAAATAAACAAAGATAAATATAAATGAATTAATTCATATAATATTCATAATTCATTCAATAAGTCATCAGACTGTCCTGAAGTACGCTACAAAAGTTAATTTTTTTAGCTAAAAATAACCAAAGTTTCTCATTAATTTCGTTCAGACAGTCATAATTAAGACTATTTTTACTGAGAGGGATACAAATAAATTTGAACTCTATAAAAAAAGAAAGTAAAACTATCTTCGCTAGAGAAAATATCACTGAAAGAAAAAAAAAGAAAGTTAAGCTAGAAATCACACGCACGAGTTGAAAATGTCAGTACAAGTGTGGTTACCGAAACATCACTTAAAACTAGGAAAAAAATCCATCAAAAGCTTTTTATTTAATCTGACAGGAAGAAGACAGGTATCTAGACTAGAATGTTGATCAATATTTTTAGCTACACGCAACGGGCCCAACGGGTTAAAGATCACCACTCTCAGTCAAGCACATCGAATTCATCAAGAAAAATAACCGTCAAGCCCTTAAAGCTCAGAGTCGAAAGTGCAGAAGCAATATAAAACCATTTTCTTCGCCATCCCTTCATTCAGGAACCAACTAAAATAGACACCAAACAATGTGTACCCCACAGAAAATGATCCGCAACAATAGATTGTCCTCGCTTCACTAAACCTTGCGTGCGCTTTCCTGCGAGAGAAGGCGAAGAGGCGTAGAAGATGGATTCCTCCTGCATCGGAATCTGGTCCTCGATCCGTCAGGATGACAAAGAGGAAACATTTTCCGGTGTCAGAATTCGGCGTTCAGGCTCTTTGTTCTAAGGGGTTGAGGGGGGAATTATGACGGCAAGTTGCTCGTGGAGAGGTGTTTAGCATAATGGGACCGGTGAAAATGGCCATTAATATGCAAGCGGACGAACATTTTGCATTTTGGCAATTTGAGATGTAAACAGATTGCAGATCGGACTGCAATTTAGATCTTTTCTGCTACTCCTGGAAAAAAGCATCTTGTACCGATTTGGAAACTCTGTTTGCTGTTTGATATTTTATAGAGGATGCAAGCTACTTTCTAACATTTTATTTTTACTTCTATTTACAGCTATGTTACACAAATTACAAGTTAAGATATTTCGGAACTCTGCGCGACAACATCGTCCGTGTTATTCGCTCTCAAGATCACTTCCCTCCGCCGAGCCCTCAGTTTCAGTATATAAGGAAACCGTTCCGTGGGAGATATCAACGTTGGTTTTTCTGAACTCAGAGAACGATGAAAGTTATTACAGTTCTCTAGTCAATGTGTTTACATTCTACTGACGACGAATCGAATTTATGTTCAAGAATAGTGTCACCGGATTTTGCTTCGCACCAACTAGGAATTATCGCTGGACTATTTGCTTGCATTCTTAAGAGTCCCCTGCCTCTACTGTTAACAGAGGCAAAACAGCTCGATTTCGTGTAAAAATTTCAATGCAAGGGGTCCGAGAATTGGTGACCAAAAGAATTTTCAGATCACGTCAGGCGATGATAACACAAAGTAGACATGTAAAAATGGCTCACCAGTTTTACCCACATGCAAAGAACTATGCGGATTGGTTCCACTTACATTTCACGTGACTTGTGAAAGAAAAGTTGCTGGAAGTCTTACATGAATTTGTCTTTCGGGTATGAACCTGAATTTATATTTATATTACGAGCAAGGTCGTTGAGAGCCAAGGCGGCTTCCTGTTATATTTTTCAACTGGCCTCCTTCATCCATAAAACTTAAAAAAATGTACTACTCCGATCCTCGTTCAGGTCTACTCTAGGGCCGAACATCTAGTTTTCGACGACACAGACATGAGCAATACACCACCAACTCGTTTATTCCATCCATGGACCGCAGTTTCGTGCTTTTTGGCACTTGTCAGCTCTTGTTCCAGCACTTGTCTTGAAATAGGAATTAAACGAGCTGGAGGCAGAAATCTTCTTATAGAGCAAAGAGAACCGAAAAAGCTGGTAGCTAATGTGAAATTTGAACACCAGCGAGCGACCGCACTTGGTACGGTGCAGTTCGAAAATTTGGAGACAAAGCTCGGGCATAAAATAGTAAGTAACCGCCCCTACGCTAGAGCTAAGGCAGAAACATGCAATACACAATCAATACCACCTGTATAGTTCTTTTGAGAATACTCTATAGCGGCAGTAAAAACCAAGACAGTGCAAAAGCTCACACACGCAGTAGAAGGTGGCCAATAAATAGCAATACAATTTACATTTTTAAAAAAATTGAACAAATAAGCTATTTTGCATTTTAAATATTTTTAGCATTTACACAGTGAAGAAAAGTTGAAACAGTGTGAGGCACAGCTGCTCTGAAACACGAGGAAAGTTAGGGCCCTACTCCACATCAGCGTAAAACGCGACCGAAACCGAAAATCCGAGTACTTTCCATAGGAACACTGTGTAATCCATTTTACGTTTCTTCTTTATTTTTCTGCTTTACGCCAATGTGGAGCAGGGCCCTGATACAGAATAGTTGTCTCAAATGCTATTATAGAAATGTAAATTTGCTGACTCTTTTTGAAAAACTAAAACACAGTAGACACATAAGGGTATAAACAATTAAAAAAGTAATGTGTAAATGAATTTAATAAATAATATAAAATCAATAAGTAATCAAGATTTTAATAAACACGTTTTCATTTTCAAAATATTAAATGGATGCATACATTTTTTTTTAATACGCTTTTATTAGTTTCACATGTGAGTTTGTTTCCTTGTATGTAACTCGGAATAAAAGGTAAAATTCAAGATCTTTACAAATGTAAAACTAATATATTTATTACTGTTTGTAAGTGCATGCAAACTTAGCAGATATCCATCAGTTTTAAACATCAGAGGGAAATTTGAGTATCTTCTCTATCTCTACTGATAATAAAGCTGAAGGTTTGTCTTTCTTTCTTTCTTTCTGTCTGTCTGTCTGTCTGCTACGCGCGTAGCGCCAAAACCGTTCGGTCGATTTTCATGCCACTTGGCACAAAATTAGTTTGTAGCATGTAGTTTTGCACCTCGAAGCGATTTTTCGAAAATTCCATTTCGCTCTTTTTCTATTCGAATTCTTAGCGGAAATTCGATAAAATAGGGAAGAAATATTTCCTACACATTTTCAAATCTTATGTCATTCGAAAGCTTGAAATTTTCTGTACAAAATGATGTCAGTTTGAAGTTTCTATGAGCATTAGAAGAGCTGTAATAATTGTTCTTAGAATCCTGGAAATTCAAGGCTTACCTGCAGCAAAGTAAGCCAAAAGATTCTAAAATGGTTCAGCTCGAGAATAAAATTTGTTTGAAAAGAGAGATGAAATGAATTATTTTATCAACGGAAATCAACTTTTCATGTTGTTACCATGGTTACGTTTTTATTTCGTTTATTTGTTTCGTTCTTTTTCTCTTAATAATTTTAAAAATGTATTTGTTTTTGTAGCAATCCAAACTCCAAGCCTTATTAAAATTAGTCAAATGAAATATAATAAAATCTTGATAAGATAGCAACTGTCAATCAAATGAGAAATCAAGTCCTTTCTTTAAAATAGGTAGAGAAGGAAGAAACTGACGTGTACCATTTTTGTGAGTTGAGAGATATTTTGGCGATCTGACGAGTTGTGTAGAAGAGGGAAACATTGTTTAACCAAATGAAGTCAAAAAAGAAACAACATGATAGTAAACCATTCTAAATTTATCGTCTGGCAAAACATATTTTATTTCCTTTTTTTTTATTTCAATATAAATTGCAGTAAATGGCTTGAGTGAACGAGTTTGGCTTTTAATTTATCATTTGCTGGTTGATGTTTGTGGATGTTTATTGTTTTTATTATCATGGTGAAGAATAATGCACGAAATTTCTATTATTGCTTCCTTTTACGTAGTAAAGGAAGTATTGTGATCACGAAAAAAATTTCACTCAAATTTCGGTCTAAATTTTGACTTTGCTCACCCCTGAATGAATGTCGCGTAGTTTTTTCGACCTGTCAGCACGTGCATATGTACCTAACAACATACAAACAGCCGAAAAATCAATTTCGACCACCCCCGAGTAAATTACGACGGGTTTTCTCGTGACGTCTGTATGTACGTATGTGCGGATGTATGTGCGGGTGTATGTGCGGATGTATGTGCGTATGTGGCTCGCACAACTCAAAAACTATATGCCGTAGATACTTCTAGCTTGGTATGTAGGCTCTGAGGGGGGTCTAGTTGTGCACCTCCCCTTGTGATTGCATTCGAATGTTCCCAAAGGGGTCTTTTACCCCTTTTTTTGGGGTAAATCAATGTAAATTTCAATACAGACTCAAGTGATATGAATTGGGGCCACCACTTGGCGACATGTCGCCAAGCTTTTGGTCGCCAAGTGTTTGACGCCAACTTGGCGACTTATCGCCAAGTTGGCGACAAATTTGGCGAAAAAATTATTTTTTGAATTTGCGTTCAACTTGGCCCTATTGGCGATATTTTGCGAAAAATTCACTAAATGATATTAAAATCAGCAATATTTAGAAAAATAACCATTGCAAAACATTTTTTGCATTGTTTCGTGGTAGATTAGGGGAGTAAATATTTGAATTGTTACCTTGCTCACTCCAAGCACTTTTTTTAACACTTAAGGCAACTGCTAAGAAATTTACACGTAAAAGGAAGTAGTGTGGGGTCCATACCAGATTTTTTTGTTTTTGAAGTTAGGAAAGAAAACTTTCTTCTTCTTTTAAACTTTGGTAAGATTTCTGTTGGTTTCTGTGAGCAGCAAAATTGTTCTTATTTTCTCTTTTGGCTTATTTTTGTGCACCTCCCCTTGGGGTTGCATTCGAATTTCCCCAAGGGTTTTTTTCCCCTTTTATGGGGTAAATCAGTGTTAATTTCAATGCAGACAAAAGTGATATGAATTGGCGCGACCACTTGGCGAAATATCGCCAAGCTTTTAGTCGTCAAGTTTTGGACGTCAATTTGGCGACCTATCACCAAGTTGGCGGCAAATTAGGCGATTTTTTTTTATTTGGGTTCAATTTGGCGCTATTGGCGATATTTTGCGAAAAATCCACTGAATGATGTTAAAATCGGCGATATTTTGGAGATTAATCATTTTAAACCTTTTTTTTTTGCATTGTTTCATGGCAAACTAGGGATGTAAATGTTTGAATTGTTACCTTGCTCACTCCAAGCACTATTTTAGCACTTAAGGCATCTACTAAGAAATTTACACGTAAAAGGAAGTAGTGTGGGGTCCATGCCAAATTTTTATATCATTCTTTGAAAGAATTATACTTGAATTATAACTAAAATAGAGTATTTTTTCTGCTATATCAATTTTTTACAAATGAATTTTTAAGTTTATACCACGGGCAAAGCCGTGCGGGTACCGCTAGTCATGAAATATTTTGATTAACTCTAAAAGCGTATTTTTTTAGTTTTTTTAAAAACTATATTTTAAAATTATTATAAACACTAAACGCGCTGTGAAATTTTCTTTTCTTAGTTTAATTTATTGTCGAAATTGATTTCTTTAAAAGACGAAGCAATAACAATGAAATATTTAAGAGAGAACTAACAGGAAATTTAAATGCATACATTTTGGGAATTTATATTTCGTGCTTCATTACATGCATTCTGAAATAAGGACTAAAGGTAATTGAATTGCCGTCAAGACTTAAGAAATATTTAAGGTATTTTTTGCTTATAAATGTCAGAAAATTTAAAATGTACTTACATTTCAGTAGGATCAGCTCAAGAATCTAGAAAATAAAAAGAAAAAGAGAAACACAAATTAAGCAAAACAGAAGGATGAAGCATGCTTTAAAAAGAAGACCTATAAGCAGTAGTAAAAGTGCAACTGATGCTAATGAGAAATTTATACAAAAAAGTTTTTGATGTTGACGAAAAAGATTCTTCCAGATAATAAGCGAGCACGAGCCTGCACGGAACGATTTTCCGACTCAGTAAAGTAAAATATAACTACTGTTTACTTACACGATGTAATTGGAGATTTAAGTTATTATGTGGGGACTTTTTCGGTTTATTATTAATAATGATTTTCAAACAGAGGAGAAACCATTAGAGGGTATTATTTGTGGATAACAGTTACGTTTGAAAACATTTTTGACAATTTATATGAATTGTAAAGAAATATACTTCCTGTTCATCCGCATCTGCCAAGTATAGCGGTTTATTTTTGATAAAATCATCAGATGGAACTGAATAAGCCTACTTTCTCAAATAAAGGTGTAGATTTTGATGCATATGTATTTTCCATATTACTATATCTTTTATTCATTGCTATTTATTTATTTATTTATTTATTTTTTGTATTTTTAAATTAAAGTCATTGCTTGTTATCATCCATTAAAATAATTGCTTGGATTTTTTTTTGAAATTCATTTTTTAATTTATTTATTACAAATCTTTAGAAAAAATGAGTTAAAAATGGGATTTACAATAAGAAAATCATTGAAAACAAAAATAAAATCACCAATTAAATATGTTACAAGGTTTTGCCTATTATACGATAACTGAAGTATTTTGTAAGTAAAGCCAAGTCTTTTTGTATTTATTACCTTTCATTTTATTTATCTTTCTTTCTTTATTTCCCTTTTATATTTTTCTCTCTTGATCAAATAAAAATGGAGAATACAACCCCTTCTCATTTTTTCCGAACATTTTTCTCTATTAATAATACCATTTCTTGTATAAAATGCTTTGAATTACAAAATTAAACTATTGTTGCAAAAGTTTGGATTATTTTTACAATAGTCTTAAATCGATCAAAACATTCATTTTTAAAATCATATCATTGAAAAAATAAGTTATCTTTTACTGGAATTGGTTTTTCTTTTGACAATCGTGTAAGACGATGGCATGGATATAAAAAAATCAATTGACCTTGGAAGATTGAAGTTCGGAAACATCTTCCTTACATATTGCGTGACCATGAAATCGTGACCACAGAAATAGGTATATATTTAGAAAGATAATATATCTATATTTCACTAGTGTAGATTTTCTCGAGTTTTAAATTATCTTTATAAAAGAGAATGTGTGTCAAGGTAGCATGATGGGGTTTCTAATGAATAGCACTTAAAAAAATCCCTCGGAAATAATGATTTGAAAAATCACAACTAGAGGGGTTTAGTTTTTTGTATCTTCTAGTTTTAATTCTATAAATCAACTACACGGTTTAACAAATCAGCCGATAATTTTATGGGATCGTTCTTGAAATTTTAGAGCACAAAGGGTTTTCCGATTTGTACCTTGGATAATTTAAGTAAGAACGGAAAAAAAAATATTTACAATTATCTGAAATCTTAGTGTTTCAAGTTTTGAATATTGTTCCCACTTGATCAAAATTAATGTTCCTTTGACTTCAGATTACTATGATAACGAGATTAAGTCTAGCTTGTGGTGTTCAATATTTATTTAGAGAGACAATGGTTGTCATGGTTAAAAATCGTCTGTGGTTTTCTTTCGTTGAAGACTTAGCTAAACCACATACTTTACATCTTTACATAAAAAAAGAGGGGATTTGGGAGGGGGAGGGGCCAAAATTGAGTTTTTTGAGAAAAAACGCCTAGATAGACGTGAACTTTTTCAGCGAAAAAATGTCTGAACACAAAATTTCCAGCTTACCAATTCCCATCATTGTCAAGAAATTAAAATTTCATACCAACGGTATACGTCGTACATGTAATATTTGTGATGAGTGTACGGATGCAAATTGGTCATAATAACCCTATATATCTTTACTATTGCATCCTTATTACCACTTCTTTTTCTACGGATATGCCTCGCTGCCTCGCATTTTCCAATATAGAAAATCACTAGTCATAACATTAGCTGGGGGGAATTTCTTCTCCATTTCCATTTCATTTCATTTGTTGAAACAAGAAACCCAACGAGTAGTATCCTATCGCAAGTTGTGGTTACGGGAAACATTTGAATTTAAGACGCCAACATTTAAATGAATGCCAGGGGATGGATGTTTTTTTTTCCAAATACGAGTAATAATGATTATTTTGTTTTTACAGCAACAGTAGAAACTCCTTAAGACGCCACCAATTTATTTCAACAAAAGTGACCCTCAAATGAGTCGTCTAGTATCGAACCCAGCTCGATCTGTTGTTCATTTTAATTTTACAGGAGAAAAAAAAAAGAAGTTTCAAACTATGAAAAGACATCCGACAAAAACGCTGTTGGCTGTCTTTTCGTTCACAAGCTCAGTCTTTGCAATGAAAAAGATGTTCTCCTTGTAACGCCGAAACGCGTGTACGCACAATTCTTTAAAATTTTTGCGCTTTTAAGTCTTGAATAACAATAATTTACGCGTGAAACACTTTTAATACAGAAAAATTGCTCCAGTTGCCTGTATGTAAACCAAAATGTGTTCCAAATGCGCTCCTTCAAAAATAAAATTAATGAAATCTGCTGTGAATATTTTCCGAATATGTCACGCTCAAGATGCTTGTTACGTTAAATTAAGGAACATATTTTAGAACAGAGCACAATTGAGAATAGATTTGGAATAGTTTTGGGGTCACAAGTCGGATCATCGCTTTCTATCGTACAAATATAGTTTTAACTACTTTCTTCAACTACCAGTCAATAGAGTTGCTCAGCGTTGCCAGAAATTTTCCTGTAATGAGTTACTGCCGGTAGGTGTCACGACTGCCGTCAAAGAGGGTGGTCTTTCCTTGTTAAGACAATCTATATTCCAGTCGGTTGATCTCCGCGAAGTTGCAAAAAAAAAAAAAAAAAAATCTTTGCCTCTGTTCTGGCGTCCAAGATTCAATTTTCGAATTAATGTTTAAATGCAGAAAAATCAGTAGTTAAGAAAAAACTTCTGATGAAATTGAAAATAAATGAAATTTGTCTAAAAATCTCTAAAAACTGCAAAATCAAAATGGAACTAACAAAAAAAAAAAAAGTTTAAGACTATAAAATGCACACTAACTAACTGTAAAACGTACAATTTCAATTTATTACTGTAAAATTAGCACTTTTACAGTTTAGTACTGTAAAATGAGCAATTTTATAGTTTACTACTGCAAAATTAGCAATTTTTGAAGTTTATTACTATAAAATTAGCTGTATTATACTGTAAAAAAAATCATTTTTTACAGTGTATAAATATCATTTATTACAGTGTATAAATATCATTTATTTGCCATATGCGCAGTATCAGATTCATCGACGTGTGGAGTTACTGTAAGCGAGATTGGATTGCTAGGGATGGCCTGCATCTGAGTTCTACAGGGGTTAAAATGGTTAGTGGTTTGGTTTTGGAGTATTCTGAGTCAAAAAACTAAGTTTGAAAGGGGGGCAGGGTTCACGGAGAAGGTTGCAAAAATATGCAAACTATTTGGGTTTAATTAGGAATGGTAATAAGGAGGAAAATAAGAGTAGTCATTTCAACAATTTTGATTCAAGAAATCGTAAGGGGTTGAATAAAAACAAGTTGAGCATGCTTAAGGTTTTTTATACCAATGCTCGCAGTATTAGGAACAAGATGGAAGAATTAAAAAGCATAATCACAAATGAGAATTTGGATGTAATTGGAGTTACCGAGATATGGGCTACCAAAAATGATGATGATTTATTGTGTATTCCTGGGTATAATTTGTTTAGACAAGATAGAGTAGGTAAAAGAGGTGGTGGGGTTTTATTTTATGTTAGAGATACTTTAACTTGCAATGAATTGGCAATAAATGACAAACCTAATGATATTGACATGGTTTGGATAGAATTGATGAGCGGTAAGGGTAAAAAATTACGTTTGGGTAACATTTATAGGCCACCTAATCTAAGCCAGGGTCAAGATGAACAGATGTATCGTATTATTAGAGACATGTCGAGTAAGGGACCGATAATTATAATGGGGGATTTCAATTTTCCGGGCATTGATTGGAATAATTCTTACCCCAATAATAGTAGAGAAGAGGAATTTCTAAAAGTAATTGGTGACTGTTTTTTAGATCAAGTTGTTTCTGAGGGAACAAGGCAGGATACTGTTTTGGATCTTGTTTTCTGCAATGTTGAAGGTTCTGTACAGGCATTATGTGTAGGGGAGCATATTGGGGATAGTGACCACAACAGCATTAGGTTTGGGATTAAGTTTGATATGCACAAAGACAAAAATTTTAGGTTTGTACCTAATTTCAGAAATACTGATTTTGTCGCACTCAGGCAGAGTTTGAAAGCGGTTTTTTCATCAGGTTTGGACAATAGCGATGTAAATTTGCAGTGGACAGAGTTTAAGGAAAAACTAGCAAAAACAGTTGGAGATTTTGTTCCTTTTAGGAGAAAAGGGGTAAACACAAAAATTTGGCCCATGTGGTTCAGTAGGGAAACTAAGGATGCTCTAAACCGTAAGCAAGCTGCTTTTCGTCGATTAAAAGAAACTGGTCACAGCGCAGACAGGCTACAGTATTGTGAGGCTAGGCGTAGTTTTAAGTATTTGGTACTGTTTCAGAAAAAAGAATTGGAACAAAAGCTGGCAGATAATATTGACAGGAATCCAAAGGAGTTTTTTGCATACGCAAATTCTGGGAAAGTTCGAAATAGTCAAATTGGGCCACTAGTAGATGAGCATGGAAATTTAATTCAGAATGATGGTGATATTGCAAATGTTCTAAATGACTTTTTTTCCAGTGTTTTTAACGATAACTGTATCTCAACAGTTGACACAAGCAAGACACAAGCTACTACACAGCTTGAGGACTTTGTATTTTCCAGGGAAGACGTATTACTTTATTTGAAAAAAATTAAAACCACAAAAGCTCCGGGACCAGATAATATTTATCCAAAAATTCTAGTAGAATGTGCAGAGGAATTAGTTGACGCTATAGTTAATATATTCAATGCTTCGTATAACTCAGGGATAGTGCCAGAGGACTGGAAACTAGCTAACATTACACCACTCTTCAAGAAAGGGTCTAGAGGTAATGCAGGAAATTATAGGCCTGTGAGTCTGACTTCAGTGGTATGTAAAATTTTTGAAACATTGATCAAAATTAAGATTATGAATTTCTTAGAAAATAATGGGCTGTTGAGTAGTTTGCAGTATGGTTTCAGAAAAGGTAAATCGTGTGCTACTAATTTATTACATTTCTACGACAAGGTTACCTTGGCTTTAGATAGCAAAAAATGCGTAGATGTTGTTTACATAGATTTTCAAAAAGCTTTCGATAAGGTACCGCATGTAGCACTACTCAGTAAATTAGCTGGTATAGGGGTAGGAGGTAAAATTCTAGTTTGGGTTAGGAATTGGCTGACAGGAAGGAAACAAAGAGTAGTTGTTAGGGGTAACTATTCTAAATGGAGTGAGGTTTTAAGTGGGGTTCCCCAAGGATCAGTTTTAGGTCCCCTTTTGTTTATTATTTTTATGAATGACATTCATGAAAATGTTTCTGGAAACATGAATTGTTTTGCCGATGATGTCAAACTTATGGGGGTTGTAGAAAATGATGAACAAATAAATCAGCTGCAACAGGATTTGGATCATATTACTAAATGGGCAGACAAGTGGGGTATGGCAGTTAATGTTGGGAAATGTCAAGTGCTGCATTTCGGTCATGGAAATAAGCATACAAGCTATTATTTACAAGGTTCAGTCATCAGTAGGGCAGATAATGTTATGGATCTAGGTGTCTTAATAAATCAGGATTTCAAGTCTAGTCACCAGTGCAGCATAGCTAGTAACAAAGCCAATAGGATGCTTGGGTTTATTAATAGATCTATTTCAAACAAATCTAAGAAGGTTCTTCTGCCTCTATATAGAAGTTTGGTGAGACCTCATTTGGAGTACGCAGTTCAGTTTTGGTCTCCTTATCTGAAGAAAGACATTAATTTATTGGAAAGGGTACAAAGAAGGGCTACAAGGTTAGTAAATGGGTTTTCTAATTTAGACTATGATTCCAGACTTAGAATGCTTAATATGTATAGTCTTGAGCGAAGGAGAGCCAGAGGGGACATGATTCAATTGTTTAAACTTATTAAAATGAATGATGTTACGGGGTTAGATTTTCGCACGGAAAGCAGGACAAGGGGTCATTGTTTTAAGCTGTTTAAATCTCAGGCTAATCTTGAAATTCGAAAAAATTACTATTTTAGCAGGGTGGTGGGAACTTGGAATAGCTTACCGGAAGAGGCGGTAAAGAGCAATGGAGTAGATGGCTTTAAGAGGGCCATTGATCTTCATTGGGGTCTTTAAAATTGACTAGGACCAGCCAAGTTGGGCCCAGAGCCTGCTGCTGGTCGCCACATTTGTATTTGTATTTGTATATTTGTATCAGTTTTTTCTCGAATTCCTTTGAAGCAAAACATTAACTTCAACTTAAGTTATGCATTTCACACAGGGTACTATGATTTGTTCAAACTAAATATAACTATAATAACGATAGAATGAAATGTACATTTTCTTTATTAGAAAATATTTTAGAACTTCTCGATACGAAAACTAAACAGAAATCCTTACCTTCATTTCCAGACATTCAAGAGATTCTGAAAAATCGCATTCAATACCGCGATCCAATTCTTTCGGCATAAAAGCAAAGCTGATTCGAAAAGCTTATTCCTACTCTTTCTTTTCAACCAGTATTTGGCGACTAAGTCTACAAAAAATTCTAAGAATTTCCGGACATGATACCAAATGAACAAGAGTTCTCTAACACCGCTAACACGTTCTTCCATAGAAATGAACCGTCTGTTTTATTTGGAATTTTGTCTTTCGTGAACGTCATTCCAAAAAGGGATCCGTGACTGGATTAAAAAGTTATTTCGGTGCTGCATTCTGAGCTGCTGTATTATTAAGTATTTTGCTATACTAAAATACACTTATATCCACATAGATTTATTATTAAGAAAAATGATTTCGATAATTAATTTCCAATGAAAAGTTTCATACATGTCTTGGTGTTATTAAAAATATTTTTAATAATGCGAGAAAATGCGATCAATTAGACTTTTTATCTTTTACAATTTGCGATTCACGATTCCAAGAACAATCTTTAACAGAAACGTATTTAATCATAAAAAGCATTTTAATAGGATTGTTAAAATATAGCTAGCATCATAAAATACATGCCTTCATTAAAATTCGTTGTTTTGTAGCCTTTAAAAAAAACAAAAGAAAAAAAAAAACATAGATCATGTTGCTAATAAACTGAGAACGTTTAGATTTTAGAACAAGCATTTGCAACCCAACTTTTTGAAGTAACTTTTGCTATGGTAGAGTTTTATTCTTTATAGCAAACACATACGCTTTTTAGTCACAGGAAATGCGTTGCGGAGTTTGAAGCTTTTGTAGTTTAAGTCGCTAATGACGGAACATGATTTAAGTACAGTTCGGATAAATCAAAGAGATCAGACGTATTTGGTTGATGCAATGTTAAGTGCACCAAAGTATAACTCACTTTTAACAACCGAACCTCGACTATAACTAGAAATATTTTTGTGATTCATGAAATAACTATCAAATATAACAGTAATGTACAGGAAAAGCATATATGTATGAATTACGATTACTGCACGAACCCGTTTTATTTAACACTCGGGTAATAAACTGCAAAATTGCTTTTACAGTAATAAACTGTAAAATTGCTAACTTTACAGTTTATTACCGTGCAATTTAAGTTTTAAACTGGAACCTCTGCTGCCAGTATTATACTGTTGTTTTTTCAGTAAAATACACCTGAATTTTACGTCAATAAACTGTAAGATTTCTAACTTTAAAATAATAAACTGTAAAATTGCTAGTTTTACAGTTTATTACTGTACATTTTACAGTTTTAAATTGGAACCTTGTCTGCCAGTATTATACTGTAAAAACAACAGTTCATTTTTTGTAGTGTCCACTTTTATATTCCATTTTTTCCTTTTTTTTTATTCATCCTTTTCAATCAAAAAAAGTTTTAGCAACGTTTCTTCAAATATTCTTATTTAATAATGCAACATTAATAAGTTTTTTTAGATAAAAACTTGGTTAAATTACCTCAATTCAATAACCGTTAATTAATCCTAAGAAAGTTATTGGTTGAAGAACAACTTTTTTTTCGTCTATTTTCTCTCCTATGGCCCTTCTTCACTATCACGAAAATCCATCATTATCAATCAAGAACTAATTCTGCACGTTCTTTACGGGAATTCCCCCGGAGGATGTCTTATTTTCTCTTCGTACATTTCATCCCCAGCGTCATCCAAAATATCAATTCGGAGATTATTTTGGCCGAAACTCCGAAGCAAGAGCTGTAATGGAGTTGGGGGCTGATATATTGCATATCTCACTCCAGTGACAGCAACTTATAAAAAGTTTAAGAGATGGGCTTTCGGTTAAATCACTCGCATTTAGCAATGTCCAGTTTGGGAAAAACTTCGGTAAGTTGAAGTAATTGCATTTAATTATTAATGTGTACTTTATTTATTCATGATTTAATATAACTTTCTTACATAACGTTAAAAGAGAGAGTCATGATCACATTTAGTAACTTAATACTTCTATTCTTCTTTTTCTATTATTTTTATTTATTTCGATTTAAGAATTGAATTATTTCAGTAATGATATTTACTCACGTGCAATATCATGCTCATCTTTTTTGAATGAAGTTCGAGGATTCTAGATATATTTTGATTAACCAATAAATTTTTAGACGGATTGTTCAAACGGATGTTTTGTTCCTGAAAAAGCTTCTTTCTTGACAAATTTTTGAATGAAGTCACATTAAATTCTTGTTTAAATGGATGTTTTCTTTCTGAAAAAGCTTTTTGTCTCCATGTGATTCTTACCAAAAAATATCTGGGTGCCATTAGCTAAGAGCATTGAACTGTATTGTATCCCTTCTGTAAAGGTCCAAAGAGTTATGAAGTTTTAGGCATTTTTTTAAACTGTATCATACGGTACTCTAAGTATTCAGTTTTCTCCCAAGTGTTTTCTCAGAGGGTTACAGTTAACAATCAGTTGGTAATATAAGTTCATGGTTTATTGATGAATAGTAGTCAACTCTTTTTGGTCACAGCAATTGTACGAAAATTACCAGAAGTTAAATGTTTCAATTAATTATGAAAAACGTCATGTTGGAGGATATTGTGCTGGATACCTTTGTATATTTATTTTATCCTTTCCCACCCACTTCCATCCATACCCAACTTCTATTTAAGGTTGACTTCTTCGAGGTTAAACTTCATACATCCAAAATGAAGGTATAGCTTGGATCAATATATTTCAAATAAGTTCTATGAAAAAATTGTTGTGGAATTTATGCTTACAGTAGGCCATGACTGCCCTCCAAAGCACCTCCATCGAATTGGCCTTAAGCGGATCTTAACTGCCTACTTTGTGCAAAAGACACCTTTTTTCTCCTTTATAGTTAACGTTCTTGCTACCCTTAGCTTCAAAGAGTTTGTACATTTTACTTTGCCATTGGAAATAATAATAATAACAAAAACTCTATTCAAGGAGGAGAACAAACGATTAACATATATACAAAACCATGATTAATAAAATGACGAAAAGCTAAGAAATATTTTTTTCTCTGCGCAAAAAAAAACTAAAATGTTAAACATGACTTTAAGCGAAAATCGAAATTAATACGAAACAAAGAATAACACGCCATTTGCGCATTTAACACCGCTAGCGTGCCATTCCATTTACCACGAAATATTTTTGCGTAGGAAAAAAAGTGGATGGGTTTGTCATTGTAACACGCTTCTGAATTTTCTATTTTAAGAAGCTGTAGGCTGTTTACGTAATAAGCAGTTATTGACCGCACAGCAGCGTTAAAGCAAAGAATGAACTTTCTTTCTGCGAAATCTCTTTACGATAAAAGTTTTATCGGCATTTTTGTCTCTCGCTTAATTATTAAGATTCATTTACAGAAGTAAAACTAATTATTTACTTTAATGTAATTTGTATTTCCATTAAATATTTTTCTTTACAAGGTGTAATATGCACGCGATTTGCGTAATCATAACTTTCGTGAATAGTAAAAGAGATTTTAATGGGAAATTTTCTTTCTCTTTCA
>JAXGGA010019888.1:0-19214 GCA_038373865.1 Uloborus plumipes
ACAAATGAGAAACAGTAAAATTGCTATATAAAAAGCAGTAGGAAAACAAAAATTTTAAATATTTACACAGTGAGCTCTTTTGCAGCAGAATACTTTTGAGAGTACAGAATCAATACCGAGCAGCTTGTTGTAACTTAATTTGCATGAAATGAGCATTAAAAATTATAGTATTTACAAGTCTCTAGAACCATAAGCATCGGCACATATTAAAGGAACCGATTCCCACCCACAAGAAATAAGAAATCTAGACAGCAGCCAGTACTTCAGGGACATTTAAAATGAATAACGATATTGAACATGAAAGACAAATGAGAAACAGTAAAATTGCTATATAAAAAGCAGTAGGAAAACAAAAATTTTAAATATTTACACAGTGAGCTCTTTTGCAGCAGAATACTTTTGAGAGTACAGAATCAATACCGAGCAGCTTGTTGTAACTTAATTTGCATGAAATGAGCATTAAAAATTATAGTATTTACAAGTCTCTAGAACCATAAGCATCGGCACATATTAAAGGAACCGATTCCCACCCACAAGAAATAAGAAATCTAGACAGCAGCCAGTACTTCAGGGACATTTAAAATGAATAACGATATTCAACATGAAAGACAAATGAGAAACAGTAAAATTGCTATATAAAAAGCAGTAGGAAAACAAAAATTTTAAATATTTACACAGTGAGCTCTTTTGCAGCAGAATACTTTTGAGAGTACAGAATCAATACCGAGCAGCTTGTTGTAACTTAATTTGCATGAAATGAGCATTAAAAATTATAGTATTTACAAGTCTCTAGAACCATAAGCATCGGCACATATTAAAGGAACCGATTCCCACCCACAAGAAATAAGAAATCTAGACAGCAGCCAGTACTTCAGGGACATTTAAAATGAATAACGATATTCAACATGAAAGACAAATGAGAAACAGTAAAATTGCTATATAAAAAGCAGTAGGAAAACAAAAATTTTAAATATTTACACAGTGAGCTCTTTTGCAGCAGAATACTTTTGAGAGTACAGAATCAATACCAAGCAGCTTGTCGCAACTTAATTTGCATGAATTGAGCAAAATGAGCGTTAAAAATCATTAGTTACGAATTTACATTATCAGATGGTGTTTTAGCTCAATATGGGCGAGAATAACAGCAGTAAAAACACAAGACTTATTGCTCAGCTAAACTATGAACTGGAATTAGATATACATTATTTTCGATACTAATAATTATAAGCTTACAAATGATATCTTTTGGTTGAAAAGCAATGATTGACTTTACATCTACTGCATCATCTTCATTTACAATTAATATATTTGAGCACAAATTTCCAAGCATCTTATCAAGATGGTGGAAATGTTTCACTTGCAATATCTTTCCAAGTAAAAAAACTTGATTGTTGCAATAAACAATTTCGTGAAGTTCAATGCAAGTGCCATTTGAAGTTTGTACCATGTAATCATTTCTAATGAATTTCTTGCAGTAACTTTTACTTGAAAGTGTTTGTCCTTCATAGAGCAATCTTTTATAAATGTTAATTGCTGATGAATGTTCCTGTTTAGTCAGCTTTGAGAGAGCTCTTTCATAGTGACGAAGCAACTTTTTTGGTGTCCCACAACCAAGTAAAGTTGATGAACCAACTTTGAAAGCTTTTTTGGTTAATGCATGGCCATGGTCTATCTCATTTACAAAATTCCGAACATTGGTATTCCTGATTTTTGTTGATGATACGGCTGCTTTAACAATAGATTGATGTAAGTATGTGGATAAAATTTGCATGGGTATGCCTTTGGTTCCATGGTGAAAGGTTTTGAGCTTCCCCAAATGATTTTCGAAAGCAAAACATGAATGAGCCCATAAGGGACCCCATGAAGAAACAGATTTAGGTAAGTGAGATAATATGTGCACGTTGTAAGAAAGTTCTTGGTTGCCATAAATCTCTTTCACCCCTTCTTGAAACTTTTTTATACATTTTTCAGCTTTGGAAATGTCTTGACTAGTAACATTATTCGATATTAGCAGATTTATTCCCTCCACCAAACACAGCCAATTTCTATAAGCGTTCTTACCGAGTAAGTCCATTAAAAGGATTGGAGAAACATAAAAAAAAATACGCCATTCTGAGGCCTTCCAAAAGGACAGATCTTTTGTGGGCCTCAGACAACGAACTGTTTCGCTGGGAACCTTTAACGCATTTATTCTTCCATCAAGCTTCTTTATTGTTGATC
Source organism: Uloborus plumipes (assembly GCA_038373865.1). Taxonomy (NCBI): domain Eukaryota; kingdom Metazoa; phylum Arthropoda; class Arachnida; order Araneae; family Uloboridae; genus Uloborus; species Uloborus plumipes. The sequence continues at coordinate 2,221 of JAXGGA010019888.1, forward strand.
CATTTAAGGAGTATAGTGACCTTGAAGGCTCCATCCAAATGCTCATTATTTGTCGGGTCACACCAAGTAAAACTGCATGCATATAGTCAGGGACAAACCCTTTAATGACATCAAAATGTGGATACAGTTTCATTAAAAGGGATGGCCCTTTCACACCTTTATATGTCTCCTTAGATGTTGTTGCAAGAGAAGCATATTCCACACTTTCTTCATAAGTGCGAAGATGAGTTTCTGCAACATCATAAATGCGGCAGGTCCCTTTCCCCTTTTGAACCACTTCCCCCTTTTGCTCACAAAACCCACAACCAAATTTGCCATTGAATTGGGTAAAGTTTTGTACCATGGCACGAGCTGGGGCGTCACTGGAACAAATTAGGGGTATAATTTTCGAGCATTTGATTTTTTTCCCCACTTGATCAAACCATTTTATGCCTTCTTTTATCAAATATTCTAATTCATTTACAAATGGTTGAAAATAATTGAAGTTAATATCAGGTTTTTCTTTGCCAAACCACAAACCACACATCATGACATTTTGGGTTCGTTTAGCAGGTGATAACTCATTAATCAGACATTGTATTGGCCAAATATTATACCGTGATTTTCTATAGATGGGAATTCCATCCACATTGAATTGTAGGGATAAGTTGTCAAAGTTCTTCAGATGATCCGAAGAACGATACATATCCCCATCAAGAATATCACGGTATTCTTTTCCACTAGCATTGCAGAACTTTGCCCTATGCTCATTTGCTTCAGCCAGTAAGTTGTGCTGCTCCAGTTTAATTCGAATTTGTGGCTCTAATGGCATGTATAAGAAAAAGTTCCCTGCCTGAATATTTTCTTGCGAATCAAATGCCATTTTGCACACACTGCATGCTACTGGCTTGTCTTCCATGGATAATTGACACACATGTGATTTACACGACTGGCAATAAAGGTGAATTTCACAAGAGTTGTCGAAGACTGTAGTGATGTTTTTGAAGAAAAGGTGGTTCGTTGTGGGAAATTTATTTTCAGGCAAAAACAAATTCAGTAACTTCAAAAACTCTTGAATGCATGTTTTGCTTAGGTTAAAGCGCACAATGAATGATAAGATGCAAATAAATGCATCCAAAAAAGTTAATTTTGATGATGGGTACAACGGCTCATCAAGATTTTCTGCATGAAAACTTACACTAGGACCGCTGTCGGCACCTTCTGGCTGTGTTTCACCATCACTACCACTACTTGATGCAGTTACTTCACTGTCACTTCCTTCACTTTTATCAAAATCTGATGACTCTGTTTGGTGCTGCGTTTCTTCAACGTCATTGACATTTTCAGAGCACAGCTGTCTGGCACTCTGTTCTTCATTTAATGTTCTGCGATAAATGGAAGTTCTGGGCACTTTTTCATTTGTGAAAAGGAAACGATTGTTCCATCGCCTCTTCCTACCAGTGTCAGTCATACTATTGCTCATTTCAATGCTCAAAAACAAATTTAAAATGTTCTTGAGCTACAAGAATTATCCGTAAAAAAATTAATTAATACGAAAGTCAAAAGATGAAGCTTTAGAATCTACCTTCTTCAAAATCAAGATTAATTTGCCGAACATGCAAAATGATTGATGGAAAAAGATCGACGATATGGCTGAGAATCACAGAGATAAACAGAAATGCAATGTTACAGGTATAGTAGAAGTTGATATAATGCTTTAGAAAATTGTTTCATTTTCTGGGTCTATAAAGAAATACGCATTTTTATTCATTGTTAAAAAAATACTTTATTTGGGATTTTTCAACAGTTGTAGATTTCTATTATATGCTCCATAAGCCGAATTTATAATTTATACAACAATTAGAAAGCGATCCAATATCTATATTGAGAAAGTGTGAGAATAGTCGCACTTTTACAATAAATGTATTATTGAAGATAAGTTTGAGTTTGTAATGCTTAAAATTATCAAATCACCTCTCTTTCTGTGGCGCTAAGTACTATTTCATGTTTAGAGCAAAAAGGGAATACTTCGCATGACTAGCTTAACTTAGGGACTCTAGTTTTGCCGTAAATTTGTCACATAAGTTTATGAATAAACTCTTCACCCAAACAAACTACAGTAATATCAAAAAAAAAAAAAAAAAAAAAGCAAAATTTATGTAAAACAAAACTTGTGTATGAATTAGATGGTCAAGCGAAATTTCTGTATAATGCTAATCTAAATCAGCTCTCGTTTTAGAAATCGTTCAAGGAACTTTATTAGAAAACATAATATATCTAATCATTATTTTAAAAAAATGTTCAAACAGTGAGCGTTGAGGAATTGTGCAAAGATTTATTAAATCACTGAAATCCCTGAGTTAAAAATTTCGCCCTCCCAAACGGGTTCGGGCGCCCCTGACCAACAGGCTCATTATTTCGAGCTTTTTCCGGGAGGGAGGGGGCTAGCCATGTAAATTTTAGCAGAAAACATTGAAAAACACTCCCACATATATGAAAAAACATTATTTTTTTCAAAACCGATCCCTCCTTCCCCTATTTTCATTAAATGATGGGTCTATGAGTACCCCGGACCTTCAATTTTCTCAGTGTTTCAAAATTCTTCTGAGGGGGAGGGGTAAGAAGTTGTATTCAAGTATTTTTTGGACAAAAAGAACAAAATACATACACACATGCATAATTATAGCTTTGTTTCTCAAATCAATTCTCCCCCCCCCCCCTTCTTGGTCACTCCAAATGACGGGCCAGCATACATAGGATAAGAGCGTCAGTATATGAAAAATTATTAGCTCTGATACTTTTAATATTATCAACCTATTATCCTATTTTCAGGGTTTTTTTTCGAATGAATTATCTTGTTTATCTTTTATTCTTGTCTTCCTATGACGTACATGGTCATCAAGAAATTAAAAAAGACTCTTGTGGATGAAAAAAGAAGAACTTAAAACCAGCGTTGTAAAGCACAACATTTTAGACACGTTTCATCCGGAAAAAGGGTGATAGATTTGTCATCCGCTAGATCACATATTTTTGCTTTGAAAAAAGGGTTCCTTGTAATCCTGAAACACGTGTTATTAGTGATCTTCAATTTTGTGCTTAATAAAGTTGATTTCAAGTTCTTTATCTTGAACGACAGAACGTACAATTTATTAAAGATAAATTTAAAAGAAAAAACAAAGCTGATGATAATTCTTATCTAATTAATGCTTGTTTATTTAATTAATGCTATTCTATTCAAGAAGTCAATAAACTTCGACACACATGAGGACTGCGTACTATGCGCCTTGCCTCCATAGATAGTGCAATACAGATTTTATTGAAGGAAAGAATTTACAGTACAGAGAAGGAAGTTACACCCATGGCAAAGGCGGGAATCGAACCCGCGCCTCTTACAAACTGACGTGCAGACCCACTGCGCCATTGAGGCCCCTAATGCTTGTTAGATTTCACTTTTTTCAAAATCTCAAGGGGGCAAAAGGACCTGCTTTGTTAATTGCCTGATCGCTATAGTGAATAGAGTGTTCCAGAGTCCCCGTTTTCATAAGGAGACTCTAATGTGTTTAATTTTTCGTTTTCGCCACGGATATAATTTTTCTCCTTATAATGTAAACATTTTCCGTATTTATAAAGGCAAGGCGCTGTGACCTCAGTCCGTTATATCTGTATGTTAATAGTAAAACAATAAAATTTTGATTTTTCTTCGTTCTGTAGAAACTTATTATTTCTTTCCGTAAACATCGCTTAATAAATTATAAGCCCTAATAACGTACTTTTTTCCATTCCTTAAATGAGTTGACGAGTCCTTTCATGGTTATTATTTGATTGCATTTTAAGTTAATATAAAACGATTATCTTCGTATCATTATCTCCCTCCGCCTGCAACCGTGTCTGTTGATTCACATACGCTCCCACGCACATGCACATGCTCGAAATATGAACCGCAACGATCAAAATATGGCTTCAATTGCCAAAAAATTTAAAAATGTATTTGGATTGATCTATTTCTTTGAAGAAAAAAAATTTTCCGTTATGCGGCTAAATGAATGCCTGCCAAGGGCAATTACTACTTTTTCTGACGAAAACTTCGATTTAAAAGAATTCAACAGCAAAGAAGTTATTGACTTCCTGTGGAATGGAGAAACCTACCCCGGACGTTTTCTGCAGTTTGGAGGTAAGTTATCACTGAACATTCATAATTTTTGATACATTTAGTCATCCCCGTCGTTTGAAATTCCTCTAGGGGAGGGTTGTCAAATGGTATATATTTAGTTTAGAAAATCAACAATAAAGAACACCACTTCGCCCCCATTAATTACAAGCCTGTCTTTATGTGTAATTGTGTAAAACTTTAGTCTGTTAACTGGCCAATTTTTCATTAGGGAGAACTTCTGATAGTTTTATTTAAAGTATTCATTCTTTGAGAAAATAAACCCATTTTATATTTAATGTGTAACTTAGTATTGCGATTTTGTTTTAACTGCTTGTTCATTTTGATTAATCTTATGTTGTTGAATAAAAACCTGCCAAACATATATTATATTGAAATGTTATCAAAATTTTCTCTGCGTTGAGTAGAGTATGATTAATAAATGTAATAGAATTGCGATACACTAAATCTTCATTTTCAGCAATCCTTTCTATAAGTGAAATATCAATGCTTGTAGAAAATAATGTAGGTTGCGAATAACAGCCAACAATGACAAACCCGTGAAGGAGCTTTGCTGTGATACATTAGAAATGGTGTGATACAGCTCCTGTAACTTTCACAATGCTCAAAGGTTAGGTTTGCCCGACTATAGCAGGGTTCCCACGGTCCTTAAAAGTCCTTAGAAACTCCTTTTTTTTCAGTATGAAAAATAAGGGCTTCCAAAAGTACTTATTTTTGGCGGAAGGTCCTTAAAATTCTTTCCAAGTCTTTATTTTTCACTATTGCTAGCAATTTCCTAATGATTTAAAATTGCAATGTGAAAAATATTTAACTTTTCCTTTCTCCTGTAATTTGTGATCCTGTGCCAAGGTGTTACTGTTTTAAGTGCAGACAAAGAGAACAGATGTGTGTGTGGAGAAGAGGCAGCTGACTTGAACATATCTACTTGCTACATCTTTTTGGTTTTTAACTAATTAAGCAGGGTTAAAAATTATTAAAAATACCTACTGGTCCTTCGGACCAATGAACAGGAATATATACTTGGCCACAAACAACATTGCTGGACAGAGTTAAATTTGTTGCTAAATAACTAACCGCATTTTTTTAATTGTAAAAAACATTTGTGGTCCCACGAACCAGTGATTACTTTTTATGGTGGTCCAATTCGAGTTTTACTGGTCGGGGACCAGTGGACCAGCAATAATTTCAAACCCTGTTAAGAATAATTATTTTTTAGTCATAGCTTTGAATTAGTAGAAAAATAATAGAAAAAAATACTCAGAAGAAACAGAAATAAATTGTGAGATTTCTTTAAAAAAAATTTTTTTAATTTTTTCAATTAACATTAGTAGCGTTAGAAAAATTTTCTGCAGAGCCAAAAACTTGCGACTGTCTAGCCTTTAACTATTTTTCAAAAAATTTCAAACTATTTAAAATTCCAATAGCAAAGCTCCAGTAAATAATCCTGGATTCATTCCTGTTGCTAATGAAACTTTGAATCAAATATGCCAACGATATAGGACACAAGTAATCTTGGGAAAACCAAAATCACAATTAGTTATTTTTTTAAATTATTCATTCCTTGTGTTACGTATTTTCCTGCTAAAATCTATGTGGTTTTCAGAGGACAAGAAAAAGATGGACCAGTTAATCGATCAACTGGTCTCTGAATCTATTTTAATAGAAGAAGTCCCCATCGTTCAAGTGAGTGATGGGAAAAGAAGACAAAAAAATGCTGACATTGGAATAAATTCAGTGTAAGTAGTTCAATTTATATTTAAGTTTTGTAGTGGGTATTTTTTTCATCAGTGGAACAGCATGTTTCATTATGTATCATTTAGTGCCAGATCAAATTCGTACTTTTTATGTTTCTTCATGAAAATTAATTCTAAAAACTTCAAGGAATATTGAAAAGAAGGGTTGTTTTCAAAATTTTCCCCCACCTCTGGAAAAAATTGTAGCTAAGGCGCTAAGACACGCGGCTAACATCATTGATTTGTGTTGGAGTTTTTACTTATTTAAAATTAAGTTTTCGTATAGCAAGTTAAAACCCAGTTGCATAAAAACGTAATTATAATGAATAATTTAATCCATTGTTTATCAGTTGCATAGATTTTAGGCACCAAACGGTGGAGAGTTTCTTTATTTAAACATTAAAATTTAGATTATTAATTATAATTTTTATTTTTTTAACTATAGGAATACAAGCTCCGGAGCACTGTCCAGTGCGAAAATTAAAACGGCCAAACAAGAACTAGCTCGACAAATTTTACTCGAAGTGCAGGAGAAGAGTATTGTGGTGAAAGAAGAAATGTAAGTCATTATTTCAATTTTATGTGATGTACAAACAATAACTGTAATATTCATCAGAGAAGACAAAAATCTTAATTTTGTTTTTATCAGGTTAGTTTTTTCTCAGCATTTGTAAAAAAAAAGAAAATTACGGGGTGGGGGGTGGGGTGGGTGTAACCAGACAGATGGTTTTCACCTTCCAAAAGTGTACAAACGCTAACATTATATAATCTAATCAATTTTTATTTTTCATTAGTAACTATTGATTATTAATGCATAGATATGAATGTGCATTAAAAATTCCTTAATGATTTCTCATTAAAGAATATTCAAAATTATTTTATAGTTTTGAATTTAAAAAATAGTTTACATAAAAAAATTGCTAATAACTTCGTAATATGAGGATATGAAATGTATGAGTCAGTAGTGTTATGAAAAAGAATTCACACCTCCAAATAAGAAACAAATTTTGTTTTGAGTTACTCAAAAAAATCCTATTATGTGTGTAGCTGACCCATGCAAAACTTACAGCAGTAATTTAATTAAAACATCGTATATGTTAATGTTATCTTAAACAGCCATATATTTCAAAACAATAAAATTTTATAGGGTAAAGCCTTGGCTAAATTCCGGTAAAGTCAGTAATATTAGTGGCTGCCTTTTAAAAGTAGTAGCCATTTATTAAAATTGCAGATATATTTCAAATTTTCTCGATAATTCAAAAAATCACCATACTATATTTTCATGAGTATATCCTAAAAGATATAAGCAAATTACATTTAGTTTACAACAGACAAGAAATATCTCTCAGCGCATACTTCTATGTATTTCAAATTTTAAGTAAAGTGAGTTTGTGTTTACATTTCATAAACTTGATTAAAATTAATCCATAATGTCTAGGGGAAAAAATGAAATTATTCATACAAAATAACTGAAGTATCAGTCATTGGTATTTGTTTAATAAGATTGATTGAAAAATTTCATCTAGGGAACAAATTTTCTCATCCACACTCATTCTTCCTACCCCATCATTAATGCAATGTTTTTCAAATAAAATTAAAATTAAAACATTGTAGACAATTTATTAAGAATGTGCCTATAAAAAAACAAAAAAGCAGAAAATGCAAAATTTACTAGAAAAAATATATTCAAAATAATTGAATATGAACTACTGCTATATATTTATTGATGAAGTTATGTGATTATTATAATCAAATCTACATTTAAAAAAACAGCGTATTTATTCCTCCAAAACCAAAATATTATGTCTCATTGTTCTGACAAAAAAAGATTGACTAAAATTGTTATAATTCAAGAAAATATAACCTGAAATTTTCTGTTAGTAGCGAGTGGAACCTTTTAGCTTACTGGCCACATTAAAAAAAAAAGTAATAACTGTTCTAGCAGCTACCAGGCCATAAATAAAATGGCAAAAAAATATTTCAGCGTCATTTTGAAGTAAAGATCATGATCTTATTTTGTAAGATTTGTGTGCTTAATGTTTATGTTTTCAACTTAAATGTTAAGAACCCTTTTCATTTGGCTTTTACATGTTGAATACTTTGTTAAGTATTTTTGGCATATTTTTAAGTGTTTCTTTGATTCTACGTGTCAAGTGCAATGAGAGTGCTTACCTGTACTTTTTTAGCAATCTTTTCACATTGGATTTTGAATTGTAATAATTCTTACTATTTTGGAAATTGCACTCAGTATAAATCATATTCAGCAAGAACAGTTACATATTTTATATAGAATAACTATGTTTTTATTTGATTGGCTCTACTGTGTCCTCTTCTCTACTGACATCATAGATCAAAAAAATTTTGCTTTTCAAAATTAGAATTAAAAAAAAAACGGATCAGAGCCTTTGAATCCCTCCTAATACTGTAGGATATAGCATAAAAAATTCAATTATACGCCTTCTATTTCAATAAATCAGGGGAGAACTCTAAAACTGCGTTTTCAAAACTAAAATTTCTAGTGATGAACCCCACAGACCCCTCTCTACAACCAGAAGCTGAATCTGCCTTTGCTTCTAACAACATCAGCATCAAAACTTGTTTAAAACTTTTTTTCGAGCTTCAAGTGCATAAATTTGCACTTAAATTACTAAATATAGTCCACAATTCCATTTGTAAGACTTCAAATTCGGAACATTTTTTGGGCAAGGGCTCCCTTTTCTCTTATCATATATGATCTTATAAAATTATTTTTAAAACATAATGGATGCTACATTTAGCAGACAGTCCCCTTCAAATTTTTAGTGGTTGCTACTGTATGAAATCTGAAAATAAAAAACGCTTATGTTTCAAAAAAGTTAAGCACCCCTAACGTCACTCAAATCGCGTTGGATTTTTTTTTTTTTTTTTTTTTTGAGATTACTATTTCGAAATGTTTCCAGGTGAGAGCCCCATCAGAGACCCTCTTTCTTTTAGTAACATCATCAAAATTTGTCTATAGTTGCGTCTTTGGAACTTCAATTGTGAAAAACTGCTGGGAGAAATAAAGGATGGACTGCTTTTTCTCTTTTTCAAAATGGATTGGGGACAGTCCTTAAACCCCAATCAATAATTATAGCCTATAATCACATTTTAATAACTTCAATTTCAAAAAATTCTCATTCAGTCTCCCGGAACTTTTTTGCCAAACATCACAAGAGGTACCCCCCCCACCTCGGATGAGGACAATTTTTTCAGAGCGCTAAAAATCAGAGTGCCCTAAAAATATTTTCTGGTTGCGCAACTGAATGACATTTCTTAAAACAGAAAGGGAGTAAAGATTACTCATTTTCCCCACTAATTCATTAGACAAATTTTAATTTTTTAAATAGTATGTTATAGATTTTTAGCGCCGCTGATTTTACTTTTTCCCGCTTGGTACATTTTTTATCACTGTTCCAATGAAAAATGTAAAATAGACTGTATATCAAAATATTTGACATATGTCAAAATATCGGACATATTTGAAATTTTCCAAAATATCGTGATATTTTCAAACCCTATTTTAGCAGCTGTTGGTGGTTCGACTTCAGTACAGTGTCACACCTGCAACACTTAATAACTAATTAAAGTATTAATTTTTTTGCAGCTGTAGTTCAAAGTACAATAATAATCTATTTTTGAATACTAAGTTTCATAACTTTTGGGCGAATAATTTTTTCTCAAATAATATAAATGCAGCTTTTTGTTGTGGTTATGTGACACTATAATTATGAATAATTGATGGTGCTCTGCTTTTGCAACGAAGTTCTGCGAACACTTATCTTCAGGCATAAACTGTCAGAACATGTATAGTTTTGGAGGATTATTTTTTCAGCAGTATGAGAGCATAAAACACAAGCGGTTTTGGAGCAGTCTATTGCACCCACACATAGTTTATTAATTACAATAATGACACAGATTTAATTCTTTTTCAATAAAATATGAAGTAGTACACTTTTAGCAGTGGACATGTAAAATTTCAATCATAAGATAATTTAAATTTTCACCTTCGTGTCCACTTTTTTTCTTTTGGATTTTGTTGTTTTGGTTTGATTGCCTTTTTACCAGGACACAGTTTTACTGAGAGCTGAATTGTTCAAAAAAAAACCTTTTTTTTTAACGTAATAGGAATTTAAATAAGAACAGAAAGACCATAAATTTGTAGGATGAAGTGACTAAGTAATTTCATATTAGGACAAGCTGACAATAAGAATGCAGATTATACGTGATTGTTACTGATGATAATGGCTTTTTTTTATTTTCTTCCAGCAAAAAAGATTGCCAGAAATGTATTTTTAATATGGACAAAGCAAAACGATACAAAAATAAATGCCATGAAATGAAGCGAGAGTTGCAGGCATTATCAGAAGAAAACAGCAACTTAAAAGAAAAATATGCAAAAAAAAAAAACCTTTGCAAGATGCTGAAAAGAGAAAAGTCTGCACAGGAGTCTCTCGGGTCGACTCTACTTGGAAAGTCGACCTACGTGGAGACCTCCAAATTAATACTGTGCAGACAGTCGAACTGCAACAAGTTTACAAGTGACTTGCTAGATGTGGTGTTCGGGAGGGAGGTGCTGTGTAACAGCGCCATTAAGCAAATTAAGAACTGCACTAGACCCCCTCTCGAACACCAAGCACTAAGTGACGTTATAGAGTATGTAACGTTGAAGTTTGGTGTTGATGTTGGGAAGGTGAGAGCTGCTGTTAGGCAAAAATTAAATGTTTGCCATAAAGCTGCAGCTCTCCCTTCCCTTAACACTGAATAAGTGTTATCTTTTCAAATTAAATAAATTTTTCATCTTTTATAAATTTGTCTCTTGCTTGGACTTTCACTTCATATTATTTAAAAAAAAAAAAAACACTTGGCAAGAAGAGTTCTTAGTTGTCATGGATTAAATATTTTTTCAGATATTAATATTTCACAAGCCGTAAATTTCTTTTGTTCTTATTTGGGTTGTCAAAAAGGTAAGGTTATCTTTTTTAGTTTTCCTAATCTGGCTTTTGTTAATGATTCAATCCATTAATTGTGTTGTCCGGTTGCAAAACCGGTCATCTCCATAACAGAAAATTTTTCAGCAGAGACGTTTTTTGTCACACCTAAGGAATTTGAGATAGGATCCAAATCTCTTGCAGCTTATTGGAGTTTTCTAACCCCCAAAACGCACTGATTTGACCTGTTTTGTTATGGTTTCTCATTGCCAATGGGTGGAAATGTTAGTAAAGGACTCAGAGAGATTTTCTCCGAAAATTGACGAGTTAGCCAGTTTTGCAACCAAAGGACACAGTTGAAAAAAAAAAAAATTCTGACAGGGATAGTCTGAAAAATAATTTGGCGTGTTTTTAGGGGGCACATACATTTAAAGTAATTTATTATAATCAACAATGAAAAATTTTTTCCAACTAATTCCTGGAAATTGTTTTAATTTTCGGGGAAAAACTTTTGAAAAAAAGTAACATATTGGTAATAAAATGACAGTCATACCTGGGTATTGTTTTGCTTTTTTTTCTTTGGTTGAAAATTTCTTGTTTATTATGTAATGTCATATGTGGTATTATAGGTAAAAAGTAACATTGGTGATATCTAAAAATATAGCAAGGTTGTTTCACTATCTGTTTCTTCTCAGATCTAACAGGCAGAACAAAAAAGGTGTATACATAGATTAGTTATTCTTAGTAACTAACTTAGTATTCTTAGTAACTTAGTATTCTTAGTGAATTTGAATAATGCTAAATCTAAAAATTTGAAAAGTAATTTAATTGAAATATATTTTGCAAAGATTACAAAAAAAATGTTGAAAAGATGCAGAATTTTTGGGGACATTTGGAACCCATATTTTGCAGTAATATTCTGCAAAAAAAATCTTAAGATTTTTTTTGTAAAAAATATGCAGAGTTTTTGGGGATATTTGGAACGCATATTTTGCAGAAATATTCTGCAAAAAAAATCTTAAGATTTTTTTTGTAAAAAATATGCAGAATTTTTGGGGATATTTGGAACGCATATTTTGCAGAAATATTTTGCAAAAAAAATCTTAAGATTTTTTTTGTAAAAAATATGCAGAATTTTTGGGGATATTTGGAACGCATATTTTGCAGAAATATTTTGCAAAAAAAATCTTAAGATTTTTTTTTGTAAAATCTGTGTTCCAAATATCCCCATTTTTTTTTGCAAATTTTTTGCAGAACTTTTTTAGCTGGGAAGCTAAAATTAAATAATTCCACTGAGATAAACGTTATTTCCCTTTCGTTTCACCACAAGTCATATTCCCGAAAAAGAGAAGTGCATTCCATAGAAGATCTCCATGTTTATTCGTTCTTTACCGGCACACTCCCATTGTAGCAACTGTCTCGCTTGAATGGTTCAGCAGAAAGGAAATAATTATCGTAATGGAACATGTAGTAGACGTCACAACAAGAGGGACTCGTTAAAGCCATCCACGGAAGCACGCGACAATCTAATTAAAGATATCATTTTAATTCTAACCCTGCTGCCGTTAAACTGGACGAAATAATAAACAAAAGCCGCGCGGAAGTTGTATTGTGCTCTCGAAAACCAAAACAACAAGTAACCTTGAAAAATAATGTGGAGGTTTACGCATACTCAATTTGTGAAACATTTAGTTCAGGGGTATTCAACCTTTTGTACTTTGGGGAACTCTTTGAGCTCACCGTTTTTCTTATTAAACCCTTTTGACCAAAGAGCAGAAAAAATGACGACTGGTACGCATGCTCAATTTGTGAAGCATTTAGTGCAAGGGTATTAAACCTTTTATACTTTGAGGACAACTTTTTGAGCCTAGCAATTTGAGTAATCTTTTGACCGAAGAGCAGAAAAAAATACAGCTTAATCCTACTTTAATTTATGAAATTATTTGTGCATCTTTTTTTTTCTCAATAGTACACACATAATAATAAATAGTAAGGAAGATAAAATAATGAATATGTTTTTTTTTTCTTCAAAAAAATATGTTCCATTAAAAAGAAACAAAATAAATAAATTATTTTTTCGTTTTTACAAACAAGTTGCCTTTAAGAAATCAAACTTTTACATAAACACTAAAATTTGAGTAAAATTTTCGTGCCTTGATTTAGCAAATAGGGAGGATAACGTGCGGGAATCTTGTCAAAGTTTCTGGGAACACCAGGATTCTCTGGTAGAAATTAGATAAAATAATTCTAATTTAGTACTCCCAGCGGTTTCCAATCAACTGCCGGCGGGCCATATCCGGCATCAGAGCAACATTGTCCGTCCCGCGGAAAGTTTCCAAATTGATTTCTTTTTTTTTTTTTTTTTTTAATTTGATAAAAAATATATTTTTAAACATTTCAAAGAAAACTAAACGCAGAAAGTCTCAAAAACCATCACTGAGCACTTAATTAGTGAAAAAATCGTTGATGTTTGCTAACCATCTGAACTGAAATTCTGTTGGAATTGTTGGCCGGCCTTCCCTCCAAAAATGTACAATGTGGCATTTGATTAAAATATGTTGGAGACCCCATGTTGTGGGAATAGCGGTCGTGGTTTGGGTGGACACTTAGTTTTGCGGTTATTATGCTCTCATATCAGTCATAAGAGAATGATTAAAAATTATCAACGCATGCAGGAAGTGAAATCATCCTAGCCATTGGAATTCGAATGTGGTCATTCCTACTTGCCTTTTTTTCTTTTATATACGCAGTATAGGGATTTTCCAAACCTCTAACTTATTTCAAATGCATTACATTCATTTCCGCTATTATATTTTTTGAGACGGTAGATACTAAGTAAAGTACAACATCAATGATAAATGTAAATTTAAAAAGAAAAAAACTTAACATTATGATGTAATTCTGCATTCAAGTATACTTTGAAAACAGAATTGCACAAAAAAAAAGAAAAAAAAAAATTATGAATATAATAATTCTGTCTTTAATTGAAAAAAAATATTTTCATTATTTCGATTTGAAAAATATGTTTTTTAAGCACGAAGATTAATTTCAACTATTTCAGAATAAAAATTATTTCAACACAAAATTTTATTAAAACAAATGGAGTTACCCCTTAAGAAAAGGAAATTTTCAATAAATTTTTAATTCAGTGTTTTTTCGCATTTTTTAAATTTACTTTATATTGCCTTGTCCTTTGCTTACGAAATTGTTGTTCCATAATGTTTAATTTAAAAAATGAGGTACATTTATCTTAAAAATATATTTAGAAAAACATTTAATAAATAAAATGATAGTAAAAATAATGATACAGTAATAATAAATTTTAATTCTATAAATATGAAAAAGTAAAAATTTGTAAGTAAGATTAAAAGATGGAGGAAACATAAGACTATCGGTCGGTCTGTGCCCTATTCAATTAACTTTTGAATGGATAGTTCAATTCGAACAAATATGTTTTGCGTAAAATATAGGGTAATCTTAAGGCTCCAAACTAAAAGACTTGCTCGTGATAACTTAGGTAATAATACTGATCGAATAAGTAAATTATCCAAATCATTTCTCCTCGCAAAATTAGATGCAAAAAACAGTGAGGCAATCGTCGATTTCTACTTAAAAACATACACGTACGAAGACACACACACGCGCGTGCATAAAAAGTATTTATAATAATAATTATAATAATAATAATAATGATAATAATAATAGTAATAATAATAATATATAATAATAATAATTTTCATAATAATATAATATAATGCTAATGATGATAAAAAATTAATTATAAGAAAGAGGTCGCAAGAGTTTTAATAACAATCAAAGAATGCTTGGTCCGCTTTCAATTCAAGTTCTAAAATGATGAGTAAATTAAATGACTGTAGGGGATTCCAAAAGAAAAACAATCACTCGGTTACTCTAATTCCTCGATAATTACAATAAGAATTACGACTGCTGCACCAGATCAGATTTAATCTAAGATAGCGCATTCCAATTTTAACTTGAGCGAATCGAAAAAACGCAAAGGGTTTGTAAAAACAAACCTGCCAAGATCAGTTCTAATATCATTAACGGCCTAAATTTTTAACAGCCCAGTATTTGCTGTTGCAAAGATAGCACTGCGATAAAAGACGATTAGTGGAGCTTACATTTCAAACAAAGGTTACGGAGTTAATTGTTCCGGGGATTGTTCGGCTACGATATAAAAATTCGACAGTGTAAAATGCTGTGTACTAGTTTTTTCACCCTTTTATCAACATCTTTTACAACTTCCTCTATCCACAGATTAATGATTGTTTATTGTGCTACATCAATGGACATTAGCATACCAGTATAGGAAAGCAATATTGTTACAAATCTTGTAAATAGTTGTTGTTTTTCCTGCCTTGCATCATTTTCATTAGTTTTGGTTTTATCTGACGTCATGTTGCAAAAGTATCTGAAGATATCACTTTTATCACTTGTATACCGGCCCTGTAACGTTTGTAGTTTTTACACTTGCCCTGCATTTAATAAGCGTGAAGACATTTTTCGCTCGGAGTGTTTTCTTTTTCCTTTTTATTGCTAGAACTTTCTCAATGGATTATTTCAAGTTATGAATGATTTGGAATACTCCGGATTTTGCTGGAACATTATCGAAACTACGTTTCGAGTCTAAATAGCTGGCCTTGAACACAGTCAGGCAGTTTTTTTCAGATTTGATCTGGTGACTCGTTTTCATTCGCTTTGAGCGGATGGTTGTTTTGCTTTTGTAATTGCTTAATTACTGTTCACGTTAGATACGTGGTGCTGAATTACTGTTGAGAGTACAGTGTACTGTTTGCTGCCTAATTGCTGATGTTTAGCAATTGTTTTCTGCTCTTATTGTAAATAGTGTACATACTTGTAAATAAATTTATAGTTACTTCCTCAAGATTGGAATGCTCGTTTGAAGAAAGTTGAAGGTGCTACGGACTCGTTACAATTTTGGCGCCCAACGTGGGGCATCTTCAAGGACTTTCTTGGAATTATCTGTGAACTTGGACTTTTCTTCCTGAGGACTTTTTGACTTCAGAATTTTATGGTGATTACTCGAGCAATGGAGGAACAACTAAAAAAACTCCTTGATGCTATCAACGCTGTTAAAAGTGAATTAAAAAATGAGCATGGAGCTGCGAGCATGGCTGCGAATCAAGAACAATTAAAGAATGATATGGCGATTATGGCTACTAATCAAGAACAATTAAAGAGTGATTTAACCGCAAGCATAACTTCAAATCAAGAGCAAATAAAGAATGATATGGCGACTCTGGCTACTAATCAAGAACAACTAAAGAGTGATTTGACATCGAGCATAACTTCAAGCCAAGAAGAAATTAAGAGTGATCTAACGTCAATGAAAAGTTTGGTGGAAACTAAATTTATCAACATGGAAAATAAAGTGGAGGCTCTAGAAGATCGAATCACCACAGTAGAAAACCACGTGGAAAAGAAAATTAAAGAACTTGAATCGAAGTTATCAACATCCTCCAACAACTCAAGTGACTGTGTAGCTGCAGCTGGAACTTCTCGTCCATCCATCAAACTGGCCACGTTTGACGGGAAGACCTCGTGGAATATTTACAAGAAGCAGTTCCTCATCGTTGCAGAAGCAAACTCCTGGGACTCTTCCACGAAAGCCTGTCACCTTGCAGCCTCGCTGAGAGGGGATGCAGCTGACATACTACAGACCTTCCCAGAGGACAAGCACCGCGACTTCGATGCCTTATCATCGGCCTTGGAGCTTCGCTTTGGCGAAGCATGCCAAAAAAAATTCAGCCAACTCCAGCTGAAATCCCGACTCCAGAGGGCCGGAGAGACTTTGCAAGTTTTTGCAGCAGACGTTGAGAGGCTTTCCCATCTCGCCTTCTCGGACTGTCCTTCGGGTGTCCGCGATAGCCTGGCCCTGAACTACTTCATAGATGGAGTGCGAAATCCAGAAGTTCAAATGGCTCTCCGGATGGTGGACATTAAGGATCTTAAATCCGGTCTGGTCTACGCAATGAAGTTCGAGGCTGCACAGCAAATGTCCCGCAAGGATCGCCATTTGACCAGGGGCGTGGAAGTGAGTGCCCAAGATTCAAACTCAACTCGTCTCTCGGAAATTGAGCGACAAATCCAAGAGATCTCAGGGATCCTGAAGAAGACTAGCAA
>JAXGGA010019889.1:0-19214 GCA_038373865.1 Uloborus plumipes
CCGGGGTAGAAAAACCCGAAAATACCACTTTTTGGTACGCATGATTTTTTTATACCTTCCAAAAATAGAAAGAAGCTAGTCCGAAACCAAAACAAAGCAGATACTTCATGAACTACAGATGTTGAATTGAAGTGTTCTCTGGATGCTTCCTGCATAATGTTGCCAAATGGCTACAGACATGTATTATGTCCTAGATTTTTTCCAAATAAATATTTTAATGCAAAACGCATCTTAAATTCATATTATTTCCTTAAATGACAAAGAAAATTAATTTCCAAACTTGGTAGTTTAAGTGATTTCAAAAGCTATCCATATCATTTAAGAGCATGTAATAGACCAGTGCTGCTATGTAGGGGAAGACCGCCTATATTGGACCCCCTAAGAACAGGAGGCCTGTGTCGCTCAATGTGAAGCAAAACAGAAATGCAAAATAGGGCATCGTAAGCTAAATTTAATCAGGAACCCCCCTAGGAGCTTATATTTTCTGAAAATATGAAAATTATTTTTTAAAAAATTATCTTATAAAAATATTTTTGGAAAAAAAAATAGAACCGACTTCAGTTGAAATTGCTCTAAAAAGTAAAAAATAATTTGTTTCTTTGAACACCATCGAAACTACTTTTAAACATAAGTTTTGAAGTCGGCGCAAAAACGATAGGTAAAATGATATTTAACCATATTTTGCCAACTTTTTTCAGGGAAACCATTGAAAATTAAAAGCAGAATATTTGTACCATTACACGAATGTGTGGTAATCAATAAAATGTATCCATTAAAATTTATATTTATAGTTGAATTGTAGTTGCGTATGATTCTATACATTGTTTTTGCGCCGACTTCAAAACTTATGTTTAAAAGTAGTTTCGATGGTGTTCAAAGAAACAAATTATTTTTTACTTTTTAGAGCAATTTCAACTGAAGTCGGTTCTATTTTTTTTTCCAAAAATATTTTATTTCATTCTTTTTAGTGTAAATGCACTTAAAATAATCAAAATATAGTTAAAAAACCATGCAGCTGTTCAAAAAAATCCTTGCAGACCTGGACTCGATCTCATTCCATCAGGAACTTCAACCCGACGCGTTTAACCACTTGACCATCCGGTCGCTCATTGAAGTAAGGGTTTAAGATAGCAGATATTGTTTTAAATAACATGAAATTTTAGTTTTTCGGTCATAACTTTTTTTCTAGTGAACAAATATCGTCATATGAATACACGGTACCTAAGTTAACCATCTCCTATCGATTTCAAAAAAAAAAAAAAACCGTCCAAATCGGTTCAGTAGATCAGATGTTATGTGCGAACAAAAAAAAAAAACATACGCTTTGAATTGAGACCCTCCTCCTTTTTTGAAGTCGGTTAAAAATTGAAAGTAAAAGTAAGTAATTTGAATTGTGGGAGAAGGGGTTAGAGTAAGACTTGGAAAATTGGTGCAAGTTTTTGCATTTCATGAAAAATAATTTTCAACTAAAGTGGACTCTTTAGCTTTTTTCAAACACCACAAATCAAAATCTTATTTTTTAAAAATTTGTGTCACTTTAATGGTCGTTCATACCTTCCCCCCTCGCAGTGCAAAAAAAAACATTACACAGCAGATTTTGCCTAATAACTCAGCACTCTTGGTGTTTGATACATTTTATTTGTTTATAATGGTGTTTTTTTGGTCACAACCAATATGAAAATCACAAAAAATAGCTACTTTAATTTTTAACATATATTTATCATCTTCAGAACTTTTGACTTTTAATTTTATCTTGAATTTGATGTAAATGCAAGGTATAAAATACACAATTTTATAAAGGTACAAAAATTAACATAATATAATTGATTGTGTATATAATTTATGAAAAAATAATATAAGTGCCGCAAATCAAAAACCATTTATTGCCACAATCGATATATAAAAAGTCTTATTAATTAACAAAGTATATTGTAACCGAAAAAAATAAATAAATTCGTAATCTTTTAGTTTTGCGTCATCCATTACCTCTTTCGTAACGATATTGCATTGTTTTTTGAAGTCGGTTAAAAATAAAAACAACCTCCCCTCCATTGGGGTTCAAAGAGTCCAAAAATGGCGCAAACGTCCATAAGAAAATTCTACAGCATCGAAGGACCCCATTGCCAATTTTGACAAAGATCCGACCAAAACTCATTTTGTACTATAAAAAAATATGGGGTAGATCCCCATGGGGGAATGTACCTGCATAAGGACATTACAATCATTAAAATATTTTTTTTAAAAAATATGCAGCTGTTCAAAAAAATCCTTGCATACCTGGACTCGATCTCATTCCATCAGGAACTTCAACCTGACGCGCAGAACCACTTGACCATCGGTTCGCTCATTAAGGTAAGGATTTACGATTGCACATATTGTTTTAAATAACATGAAATGTTAGTTTTTCGATCATAACTTTTTTCTAGTAAACAAATATCGTCATATGAGTACATGGTACCTAAGTTACACCATTTCCTATCGATTAAAAAAAAAATCGTCCAAATCGGTTCAGTAGATCATTTGCTATGTGCGAACAAACAAAAAAAAAAAAGTATACGCTTTGAATTGAGAACCTCCTCCTTTTTTGAAGTCGGTTAAAAAGTTGCAAAAGTCCAATTTAGGAATATATGCGCCTAAATTGAACCATGTGCTTCCTAAATTGGACCGTACCAGGAAATCATAGAATAATTTGTATTTGAACTATACACCTTTTTTCCAGGATTTGCAATAGAATTTCTTTTACTTCAGTGTTGATAAACTCGCCGAAGGCATTTCATACACTTAATCATGTTTTGCACTTCATCTCTATGACAAATATTGCAATATCAATTGTTTTGTGTAGTTTTTTGCTTCTTTTTGAGGGGCTTTTTTCTGTTCTATGCCTCTTTTATAAGGCGTTTGATTGCTGCGATAGCCTTCCTTTTGGTTCCATCTATTTTTTAGGCAAGGTGATATGTGAGCCGGCTTTACAAAATCATAGTTAGAGTTGACAATCATGTTTTGATGAGAATTATCCGCTGATTCTGCAGAACTTGTACTAATTTAAGTCGTAGCTAGTTCTTGTACATAGTGTACAACTTACACCGAACATGTAACCTGTTCACTTTGAGTAGTTTTATGTGGGCTACTTGTTTCTAATTTTGCTGCAGCAGAAGATGTTCTCGCCTCCATGTATCACATGCTCGATAACTGTATATGTAGACAAAGGGAATAAAGCCCACATCTATGTGCATGATGTGCTTAAAAAGAAAGCATTATTATATCTTACTCGTTAGCCAAGTTTATTGCATCAATGTTCTTTATGTAAGTGCTGTGCCTATCCATTAATATAAGGGCATTCTTTTCACATTGCTTGGCTTAACAGTTTTTGTGAAATGTTGAATAAATTGTGTGAATTATCGTTTGTGATCCAACCTTTTTTTGAACAAGCATATTGTTTACCAGGGAAGCTTTCACAATAAGTTCATAGATAGAACGTACATGGGGAACTTGCAATTCTGTTGCACTCATGGAGCAAATAACCAGTGTGTTTCTACCACGTTCACCTCTAATTACTGCCCCAACCTGGTTTTAACTCTATACGTCAATATATTTTTGGGGCTTTTAGACAGTGAAAACACCGGCTTCATCTATATTGAAAATTTTAGTAGCATCTAAATTGTTTTCTTTTAAAATCGTTTCGAAAATATCAAAGAATTTCGTATTTTTTCTTGGTAAACCAGCATAAATTTTATTTAAGGTAATAACTATGTTTAACAACCTGAAACTGCAGTTAAATGGATGAAGAGAAAAAAAAAACATTCATTTTAAGAAGTTGCAGCTTCTGCTTGACAAAAATATGCTTAATAAAAAAAGTTTAAATGAATATCGTGAATAGGTGTTGAAGTATGCTTAAAATAATTTTAACTACGCTATTAAATAAGACGAGTCACCTATTTTATGTTACGATTAATAAAAAGTCTTGTTTAAAATCATATTCTTAAATTGGACCACCGGTCCAATATAGGAAAATTTTTTCGGTCCAATAAAGGAAAACACGCCATTTTTTATTCTTCAGCTCATTGCTCTATCAAAAATTCACAATCGCGCATGTAAATGCATCGATGCAATCCTTATTAAACACAGATTTTAACACTGTAACAGCATTTTACCGCAATTCACAAGTTTTTGAGTTATCTTTCTAGAAACAAGACCGCAAAATAAGATTTCGCACGTCTCCAACACAAATCAAGCCGTAACTCACGCTAAACAGTTCGAACACTGGTGAAACTTCATACACATTGATTTTATTCTTAAAACTTAATATTTCTACTGTTAAAGTGTATCACAGATCTCTGTACTAGATTTTAAGCCAGAGGTCCAATTTAAGCAGAGGTCCAATATAGGCGGTCTTCCCCTACTGAGGATAAATGGTGATAATTGCTTTGAAGATACCCAATACTTGGCATTGAGTTGCCATATGACTGCATTCTGCTATTCATAAAGAGGAAAAGTTGTCCATGGTATCCGATTGGCAACACCATGCAGTGTAGGGTTAATATTTCATTGCCTTGAAGGGAAAAAGACTTTGATATTTTTCAAATTTTCAAAATTTGTGGTTTTTTAATTGAATTTAACTTAAAACAGCAATCCAAGAAAAAAACAACTTTTATGGATTATGGAGCCTACAGATGTGCAGAATTACGTAAAAAAGAAAGAAGCGTGGAGTCTCTTCTAGTTTTCAAGAAAAAACATTTTTTTTTTTTTTTTTTTGTAGCTCATTTCAATGCTTTTTTCTCATAGTAAAATGTATCCATCAAGTAGGTCAGATCTGCTGAGACTTTAAGTATATATTAATGATGTATATGAACTTGTATAGAGAAAGAGAAAAAGACTAAAAACACTTAATTTTGTCTAAATTTATATAAGTTTTAGTTTTTTAATTGCAATTAAATCAAAAAACGATAAATCATTACTGAGTGAGCTATTGAATGTACATATCGTCGACATCATACTAAAATTACGAATGTAAAAATTTACACATTTCAGGAGAGCCAAAACATTGAATGTAATTTTTTTCCACCTGACGTGTTTGGTTATTTTCAATTTTTTAACTTTTATAGATATCTTTAAGTGTAAAACTATCGTTCGAAGGTATCATTTTAATTTTAATTATGTGTAAAATTCGGACTTGAAAAACGCGATTTTTCACATTCGTTAATTTATCATGGTGCCGACGATATTACTAGCTTTGAAATATTTTTCAAAAGTAAATTCGGTGAGGTATTTTCAGAGGCATTCCGATGAGAGATCACAGTGACCTCCTACAAATTTTCATATTCAAAAAAATTTGCTGACGATTCAGCAAATTTGGAAGCGATATAGCATTAAATTTTTGTATTTATTTATTTTTTACATATTTTGATTATTTTTTTTTTAATGATATGATACCTGCATATGTGTAAAACAACTTAAAGAAAAAGCTGTCTGAGGTGAGAAAGAAAGCTGCCTGAGGAGACTGTCTTTCTAGTTTAAAAAAAAATGTAGCTCATTTTAATACGTTTTCTCGTAATAAAATACGTCCAGTATGTAGGTTAGATCTGCTAAAACTTAAAGGATATAATAATAGTGTATATATGTGTGTATAGGGAAAGAAAACGACTCACAACACTTTATTTTGTCTGAATTTTTAGAACTTTTAGCTTTTTATTGCAATTAACTCAAAAAACGACAAATCATTACTAAAGGGACTGGAAATATTACAAAAGTAAATACTGTGAGATATTTTAGAGGCTCCCCAATGGGAGGTCAAAGGAGGTCACTATGACCTCCCGAAAATTTTCATTTTCGAAAAAAATTCTGAAGAGTCTGAAACTTTGGAAACAATATCACAACATTGAAATTTTCTATTCATTTATTTTTCACATGTGGACTTGATCGTATTTTATCATTCGGCAAAATTAGGAAATTTCCTTGGAAAATTATAAGAACATCTTCTTGAGAAATATGCTCATGGGCAGGCAAGCTTACATTTTTCAAAATGCGATCAAGCACACGTGCAAAAAAGTATCATTAAAAAATCTCAAGGTTGCAACACTGTTTCCAAATTTGTCGAATCGTCAGCAAAAGTTTTCGAATATGAAATTTTTCGGTCGGTCACTGACCTCCCACTAGAATACCTCTGGAGATACCCCATAGAATTTACTTTTTCCAATACTTCAAAGCTAGTAATATGTACAATGTACATTGAATAGTACTCTCAGTCATGATTTATCGTTTTTTGAGTTAATTATAATTAAAAAACTAAAAATTGTTAAAAAAAATAGACAAAATTAAGTGTTTTTAGTCTTTTTCTCTTTCCCTAAACAAATTTATGTACATCATTACTATATACTTAAAATTTCAGCAGATCAGACCTACTTGGTGGACACATTTTACTATGAGAAAAAAGCAATAAAATGAGTTGCAAAAGAAATAGTTTCTTAAAAACTAGAAGAGACACCACGCTTCTTTCTTTTTCTCGTTATTCTACACATCTGTAGGTTCCATAATCCTTTTTTTTTTCCCTAGGGTTGCTCTTTGAAGTTAAATGCGATCTAAAAACCACAAATTTTGAAAATTTGAGAAATATCTAGGTCTTTTTCTCTTCAAAGCAATGAAATATTAAGCAATTTTCGTGCTTCATATTCTCTTCTATAGTATAAATTTTCAGTATATGTTAAAAAAATGTCCGGGGTTACCTTTTGGGGGAAATAACGCAGCTTAAAGTCGAGCAAAAATGGACAAAAACTAAAAACCATAATTTGAGTCCGCTTAACTTAAGAAAACAACAACCCCCAACCCAAACAACTATGGGGTCCTCATAGAGATGCAAAGAGTGGAAAAAACCCAGTTTATTCCCTGGAAAAAACGGGTTTTTTGGGAAGGGAATTTTGAACATTTCCGAGAGTTTTAGGAATTTTCAAAATCTTAAGAAATTCTGGTTTTGAAATTTGGTATTTTTTACCCTAAGAAGATATATTCAAAAGATATTTCCAAAAATTAAGTTTTGCAATGAGTGGAATTACTTAGCTGATGCAATCATTGCTTGTGTTAACTGATATTTTAGTTAACCTATTAAGCGCCAAAGCTCCCATTGCGGGAACATCTACTTTTATTTTTTTTTCTCTGAAGAAATTGGAGTACTTCATAAAAAACACATCCCATGGGAATTTCAACAAATTGAAGTACATCATAAAAAAAATTCAGTGAAATCTATGAATTTTATATAATTTTCCGCATTTTTCCAAAAAATGGAATTTTGCGTTTTTTACGAAAATATAAAAAATTAAAAAAAACTAAATCAATATGGATTTTTAAATTTTTTCAAGTGCTCTGCATATCTAAAGCAGATATTCCAACAAACAACATATGAAAAAACCGGAATGAAACGATTCATTTAAAGGCATGCCAGAATCCCTCAAACTTTTTGTTCCCAGAAAGGGAGCTTTGGCGTGGACGGACTAGCCTTTTGTGTACGCGCGCTTACAATGAAGAAAGGAATGCTGCTAGGCACAAAAAGGTAATCTACGTCACGAGACACGTGTACTCCTTTCTGGGTTTTTCGAAAAAATATTTGTTGAACTATGTTTTGTGAATGTTAGCACTATTCTCAAGATAGTTAGACTGAGAACAGTATCATATTTTTGCTTTCTATGCGAATTACTCTTTTTGGCGGATTCAGCTTTCATATTTCGATATCTTCATTTACAAGAAAAAAAAAACCTTTCAAATTGAAAACTTAAGTGTCGTAAAATGGAAGGATAATAAAATAGTGTGCTTAGCATCGAATTTTGAAACGGAAGCTCCATTGGGACTAGTCAAAAGATGGGGTTCAAAAGAAAAAAAAAACCAAATTGATTTGCTTCAACCCCATCTAATTGTATCATACAATAAATATGTGGGAGGTGTTGATCTCTTAGATCAATTTCTTAGTACATACAGGTCTCGTTTCAAAGGAAAGAAATTATTGGTGGCCTTTTTTTACTAATACACTAAATATGGTTGATGTAACACAGCCTTTAGAATTCATAAAGAGCTCAAGGGCGAAATGAAACAACTAATATTTTTATAATAATTGCTAAAGTTCTAATGAAAAGTTCAAAATAAGGCAATATCAATTCCCCAGTTAGGACCTTGCGGACCGGTAAACGCAACTGTACATTTTGGTGGAATAAACCATTTCATTATAAGCGCTGAAAAACAATCTCGGTATAAATTTTGTAAAAAGAACACTCGAACTAAATGTAAAAAATGCGTCGAATGCTGCATCAAAATTCTACTTCACATTTTCATTAAAAAATCTAAAGATTGATTTAAGGATTGGCTTAGCTTTTTATCTATGTTATAGTTTTTCTTTTTTGCTTTCATCCATAGTTCATTTACTTTTAGTATTTATTTTTTCATGCGCAATGTAAATGAAATCTCCCCAAAAACAACAGTGTTGTAAAAAAATCCCCCGCCAAGAAAACCTTAAATACTCAGCCTTAAAAAGTTATGATATCGAGTTTTCCCGCCAAGTTTGTGCCAAACTACAACTAACCTGTATGTATAGTTCTTTTAAATTGTTTTCAGTTTTGCCAGGCGGGAAGCTTTGTCTTGTGAGGTGGTTGCTTAATGAGTAAAAACTTCCCGCCTGGCAGGACTGAAAACAATTTAAAAGAACTATACATACAGGTTAGTTGTAGTTTGGCACAAACTTGGCGGGAAAACTCGATATCATAACTTTTTAAGGCTGAGTATTTAAGGTTTTCTTGGCGGGGGATTTTTTTACAACACTGTTGTTTTTGGGGAGATATCACATGTTTTTGCATTAATATTATTTCTTTGCCTGTTTTTTTTTCTCTTCAAAATTTACTTTGCATGTGTTTTTTTCCCTTCAACATTTTTCTTGGCGGTCCGACATCTGTGGTTTTCTTGGCGGCATGCATTTGGTGCAAAAGTTCAAGGATCTTCTTCAGTCTGGGATAAATTTGAAATCAATCACAATGTACCACCCGAACCGACGCAAAACAAAGCTAGTTGCTAACAATACTACGATTAAATTAAAAGTTAAAAAAAAAACCCCAACCCTTACTGCCGATCTCATATTAAAATGAACTAAATTGAAGATCCCATTTAACATTCGAGCGTTCGCGCTGGGCCTTTTCGACCCAGGCGCAAGGATAAACACTCGCTGCTCTACTTCTATTTGAAAGAAATGGATCAGGTCCACTGTAGCTGCATTCAAAGTCGACCCCTTGAACTTGGATATACTTTTGAGATCCTTGATTAATATTTGTCAAAATCATGATTTACTACTGAATTATTCATTAAATATTGTTAAAATGCTCTTAAAATGTAATATGGGTCACTCTGACCCAGCGCGCGCTCTCGTGTATCGGTATGTCGCGCGCTTTCCGGAAGGTTAAAAGCCCTATGCAATAAAATCAATTACAAATATTTTATTTGTTAACAAATAGAAACTGCCAACAGATAAAATTATAAATCATTGAGTTTTCTTTCCTCGTGGCCCAACAATGAAAACATAAACGCTCAGATGTTGAACAGAGCTGGTAGATAGAAATCGGACCAATTTTAAGCATTAATAACTCCGGGGTGCGATGACCCCGGGGGGTAAATTTTGGGAAAATGTCCTCAATGTCTCATCGAGAATATTCATACCAAAAATCAACACTAAAGACCCCCGGGGAGAAAAGATACGGAAAATAAAAGCGAGGGGGAGGGGGTGGGGGGGTCGAAAAACCCCCTATGCCGAGCTTTGGGACAAAATAAATGTGGGTGCAAAAGCAGAGCTCAATCCGAGTTACCGTTTAGTCTGGACCCCTGTCAAACAATTTTTAAAAAGTGCGAAAAATAGCGATTTTATAACATATATCACCCCTCCCCCTGAGGGTCCTGGATGTTTTGCTTTAGTATGTGCCGTCAGGGGCCGCTGGAGATTGAGTATACCAAAAATGAACTCTAAGGATCTTTATGGGGCTGAGATACAGAGGGGTGAAAACCCCGGTTTGGTTACTCGCGTAAACAGTCCTAGTCGCTCTTTTACATTTTTATTGGCGACGGAAATTTCTTGGCGGCTTGTATTTGGTTTTCTTGGCGGGGCGGGACGCTCCCGCGTCCCGTGATATATCTCCTATTTTGGAAAAGATAATACACATATACAGATATATATGCATGGATTTTTGTAATGGACATAAAAGTATAAGAATGTATAATATTTAAGACGCGGTTCTTTTAAAACGTAGTAGGAAAAAGGAGTAGAAACGGAACCGAACGCGGTAGAAACGCAGCTAAGACATCGGATGGTTTTCCCCCTCAAAAGCGCCAAAGCTCCCATTATGGGAACAGCCTATAATTTCTAATCAGTTAAAGATTTTTTGAAAATTTCAACTGCGCTGTACTAGAGATATATGCCTTTCATGAAAAAAATAAATTCTTTTTTGATTTTTTATGTATTTCATATAGCGGCGTTTAATGGGTTAAAGTTATATATTTTTGGTAGGGAGAAAAACAGGGTGCTAAAAAGTTAAATTTAAAATTAGGTTATCTTTCCTTCCTATATTAAACCACTTGTTCCAGTATTGTTTTTTTTAGATCATTGCTCTGAAACTTTTTTTTAATAAAATGTTCATTATTTTATGTAGCTAACATAACTTATTATTATTTTTCTTTACATAACTAACATAAAGTTTCTCCGGTTTAATGTAGGCCACATATACCACGTCTTTTAAAACGTTTCATGAAACATATTATTCCCATAGACTGGGTTGTCTAAGTGGTTTTCATCAAATTAAAAAAGGTTATTTTTCAGCATTATTTTTCTCTCTCTTTTTTAAGAGCTTCAAAGATGTTTTGAAATTTGCATTTTTAGCTCAAATAATGACGAAGTCTTTATTTTTTACTCAACATTAGGCATAAATGCAAAAAAATCACAATGTTTGTTTTCATTCAAAATTCCCAATGTTCCCCAAAATTCCCGGTTTATTCCCGAAAATTCCCGGTTTTTTTCCCGACTCTCAAAAACTGGGTTTTTTGCATCTCTAGGTCCTCATAACCAGACACTATACAATCAGCGCACTGAAATGCTTCTTTCAGTCGTTTTACCAAAAAAAGCGCAGCAAAACACCAAACTATGAAGCATTGCAAATAAATTGATGCAACGTTTCAAAAACCGTTGACAAACCTATTAAGAAACTGTTTTGCCATTGTGGCTTGACCGTTCTGTAACGAAACATATAATTTTTCTGTCAACGTTACCAGTCAACTTTCAAAGAAGCGGAATCAGGGACGTATGATTTTAATAATGAGGCAAACAATTGGCTATTTAATGACTTTTGGTACTTTGTACTTCATAGTTGGGTCATTGCTGAAACCACGCCTCTTTCAAGACGTCATATGTACAATGGACTACATGTACTACTGGACTACTGCTTTACACCAGTAGTGACGTCTGACAAACAGCGTCTGAACTATGGCATGGCCTTCAAATAATTTCTACGCAATTAAACGTACGGCAATCTGGCAACGATCGTTATGATCGGAAGTTGAATCACTAATGAAACTGTTTATTATAATTTATATATATTATAAAATTTTTGATGATATTCTACTTTCATCTTCTCAAAATATTTTTTTGTAAGTGATCAGAATTCATATTGAATTTGTTTTCGAAATTTATGTAAATTTAGAAGTGTTTTTCGTATTGAATGTGTGATATATTCTTACACTTGAATAATTGATGCATGATATGTATTTCAATAAAGAACCACTTCATCAAAATCCTAAATCGAAATTCATTGTTATCAAAGATGGAAAACTGATCAGTGCCTACAGAATATTCAAAACATTGTTTAACTTATGCGTAAAAGAAGGGAAATTTTCGCGTGTGTATTTATATGAGCACAGCAGAAATGATTTGCTTTTCGGCCTAAATGATAACCGCAGTAATGTAGAAATAATTGATGCAGTGTCTGATCCACACGCTTGGGATTCAAATGTCGAAGAGGCTTGCTTTTCATCCCTAGATTTTATGTGTCGGCAATTATCCCAGTATAAAGGCATGGTTTTTATAAGCTCGTTAACTCCATTGTTGTATAATAGTGGAATCAGTGAATTGTACAAATCATTGCATAAACTTTTGAAGCAAAACTCTGAGTTGCAAATTATTGCCATTTTTCATGCTGATGTTCACCCGGTATCTGAAAGCGGTATAATAGAATCACTTGCGACAACGGTTATAGATCCTGTTCCTGAAGGCGACAATTTTGTTTCTACGGTTCATTACCCAAGTGGTAAGGTATCTAAGCAAATGACTGAATGCAAAATCTCGCCATCATTTGATTTTGAGATTTTGCGTGACATCGAACTCTCCCAGAATCCTGTTCCAGTGAAACAACCAGATCCAACACAAAACTTGCCATTCAATTTGAGATTGAAGCAAAATGAAAAAGAAGCTCGCAGTCAGCTTCAGCTACCTTATATGAAGATGCAAACGGATGATGATGCTGTCATCCAGAATCTTTTGGAAAGTGAATATTATGATGAAGATGATCCAGATGATGATCTTGATATTTAAAGTTCCTTGTAGAAAAAACCTATTTAAAAACTAATTCAGTCTATCAAGCAAACACCTTCTTGTTAGTCAATATATTTTTTTCTTTTTAGGGTTTTGGGTGGGGTTATGCTAATGTGGTGAATGGCGATGAGCAATTCCATTTGAAGATTATTTTACAGTACTATGAAACTATTAGTGTTACTTAATCGCTTTTGAAAAATTTATTTGATTGGTTATTTAGACATTAATGGGACGTTTAATGGCTTTTCATTGTTAAATTTATTTGGTTGAAATTTTAATGTAATAGAACTTTTTGAATGACTCTTGTACCAAAATAGTTTAATTCACCTGATGTTACCGTACTTCTATACTGATTTTTAAAAAATTTCTCGATTCAATCTTGTTTTTTTTTTTTTTGTTTAGAGTTAAATTTAAGTGAAACACATGTTTTTTCTTTTATTGACAAATTAAACTTGGAGTTGCATATTTTAAATATTCTCAGTTTGAGTTCTGGTCTTATTATTAAACAATATGATTGTTATTTAATCCTTAATAAATCTTCTTCAAATGCTTTTGTTTTATTTCTTTTTAGAAGTTTGTACATGACATTTAATTTGTACATTTTGTTCAAAACCCAGTTATAAAGTTTGATCAGATTTTAAAATTAGCACCCAGTGTGAAATTAAAATTTATACTCGTTAAATTGGCACATTAAAACATTTTAGCTTAAAATAGATACAAAACCGTAAGCAATAAAACATGTATTATTTGACTTCAGTTTTGAATGTGTGCTTTAACTTTCATAATTTTTTTTGTAATACTTCTAACATTAATTTAATTCTCCATTATAGAAATATTCCTTTGGTCTGAATGGGAAATCTTCTTCGACTTCTATCTAGAGATGACACTCCAAAATATGATGTCTTTCTTGACTTTGAAAGTATGAATATAATTTTTATTTTTGTAGAATGTTTTTAAAAATGGAGTAGTTGGGAGCCCTGTCACTTGCAATAGTCTAGTTTTATGCCACTGTTTCCAGTAATTAAGAAAACAGACACACACTCAACCATAAACTTGATTGCACATATAATGCTCCTTTCATGATATATGGAGATAATATAGTGCTGTGTGGCAGAAAGTTGCCGACACGGCAACATAGTCGCAGAATCAGGGAAACAGTGTGCAGAAAGAGTTTAGTGATTGGGAGGGAAAAAAAGGCTAAGAAAAAAAAATAATATAAAATAGCCACTAGAAAAAACAACTAATGAATCTATGGAATTAATGTTAGCATTTTTATAAATATAAACACCTTGTATTACTGTAAGAGGGTACATATTTATTATTGAAGAATATTCTAGTGTTGCAGAAAGAAATCAGTTCTAGAAAATTTGTCGCAGGAAGCTGAAATAAATTCTGCCACAGGGATATAGTGTCTATTATTATAGATATATCGGTATGTACGCTGCACACATAAAAAAATTTAAGTGTCCTCATTTTTAACCAACTTCAATAAGGTGACAATTCTCCATTTATACCGTATGTATGGTTTTTTTGTTTGTTTGTTAGCTCATAGCGTCTAACCTTTTCAACCGATTTGGATGATTCTTTTTTTAATGGACGGAGAATGTTTTAACTTAGGTCCCATACCTTGACCATATTAGTTCTTTAAAAAAAAGTCATGCATAAAAAAATAGCTAATATCAAGCGTTTTCCTCTATTGATTAAATATGAAACCCATTACTGTAATAAAACATAGTTACATACAAAAAGGTAACATTAATAATAATTGTAATGAAAATTTTGAATTAAGGCTGGTCTGAAGCAAACATGATATTCATTACTATGATTGCTCTCTTTATCTAATGCCAATAATGGATAACGAGGCTAACGGGTTAAGTATACTTTTTATCGCGAGTAACTGGTAGTTTGAAATAAGTTGAAAAGCTGTTAATATTTAAATGGTGCTAATTATATTAGCACACAAATAAATCCTAGGGAGGAGCAATGATTAGCTTTTAGTATCAATTGTTTAAAATTTTAGACACGTTGATATTTTTTTTTAATTCATTTATTTTATGGAGCGTTTACTTGAAAAAATGAGATGAAGTTCTGAAATAGAAGTCTAACCGTATTTTTAAAGTACATTTACACTAAGAAGAATCAAATGAAAATATTTTAGGAAAAGAAAAAACAACTTCAGTTGGAAATTGCTCTAAAAAGAAAAATAATTTTATTCTTTGAACACTATCAACACTACTTTGAAATATAAATTTTGAAGCCGGCACAGAAACGATAGGTAAAACATATTTCACTATCAATTTTTAGAAAATCATTCAAAGTTAAGAACAAGACTTTGTACCGTTAGACTAATATGTTGAATGTATGTAATGAATGCGAATGCTATTGATGAGGCTGGATCTATTAAAATGTATATTTTCAATTGAATAATTGTTACATATAATTCTATCATTTCTGCGTCGACTTCAAAACTTTATTTGAAAATAGTGTCAATGGTGCTCAAATAATAAAATTATTTTTTACTTATTAGAGTAATTTCCAACTGTAGTTGGTTCTATTTTTTTTCCCCGAAGCACTACAAAGTCTGAGTGTGCTGTAAATCATGTAACTCAGTACTTGTTGACTGGGCCCCGTTAAGATATCACGGGGCACTAGGCGAAATACTTTCTTGGGGTCCCCTGTACTGAGGCTTTACAATTTTAGGCATAGGATAAAACAAATTTAGGCATTGACTACAGCAATTTTAGCCATTTGGGGACCCCTAAATTGTGGGGGCCGTAGGCTGCAGCCTAGTTGGCCTATTCAGTAATCAGGCTCTGTTGTTGAGCAATCTATCTTGCACGAAAATTCTAAGTTTTCACATTTTGTTTTGGCAATGTTTAAAAAATTTACAAAAGTCTGGCAATTAGATGATTTTCAAACCATATGTATAACATGAAAATTCAATAATCCACTCATGTATTAACAGTGTTTCAGTTCAGACTTGGAAAGTTTATTTTTATACTGTGTTTGATTTGCTCAATGGAATAGAAAATGCAAAATTAGACAAGGTTTAATTTTTACTTAATCGGCATTTTGGTTGTAATATTAAATCAAGCATACAAATTGTTAAAAAGAAGATGTTTTGTATTTTTTTAACTCTTAAATTTCCAAGTACTCTAAACTGTTTAAATTACTTGTAGATGCTCAACCAACACAAATGGAAGAAGAAACGTATGCACTAGTTCACAAAGTTCTTCAGCACTCTAAAAGGATACTTCTTGAACTTCAATTATATCAAGGAGCAGGACATGCTATTCGTGAGGTAAATTAATTTTCTTTATTAATATTGTGCTGAGGTGTACTTTTTGAAAGGTTATTTTTCTTTTTCAAACTAAAAAATGCTATCTAGTACATCATCAGAACTAAACAGTCACCTGCAGATTTATTTATTTTTAATAGTGGCATACCAAGTACTTGGAACTGGGAAAATACTCGGTACTCGGCCAATGCAAAGAGTTATAAAAATTGAATATTTTTCATGATAACGAAATTTACGATTGCTTTCTTCAAAATACAACTCTGTGTTCTATGAAGGAGTAAAAAAAATAAGTAAATAAAAATTCTCAACTTTTAAAATCAATGCATGGTAAAAATTAGCTATTTCCTATCGGGTCTGGCCAGAGGAAATTCGGGTCCGTTAACGGACCCTTCACAAAAATACAATCGAGCAAAACGGACCCTTCACAAAAATACGATCGAGCAAAACGGACCCTTCACAAAATGCTGATCAAACAAAACGGATATTTCACACATTATTCATTCAAAAAGCAAAACTGAAATAATCTGAAGCCCATAATTTTTGAGCCTTTTTGAAGTTAAAGAAGAGAATCGCTTATCTGCCAATTTTGCAGAAAAAAAAGTGGGCACACTTCCTGTAAAATGTAACACTTTTTGTTGGTATCTTTTAAAGAAATTAACAACTTAAAAAAGGTAGTTGTTTTGCTTTAATAGTTCTGCTTGTTTGTTTTATCATATGCAAATCAAAATGGCTTGCTGCAATGTTGCTATAACAGATTTCTCTGGAAATGCATAGTAAGGACTTTTCTCTCTGCTCTTGACTTAAACAA
Organism: Uloborus plumipes; assembly: GCA_038373865.1. Taxonomy (NCBI): domain Eukaryota; kingdom Metazoa; phylum Arthropoda; class Arachnida; order Araneae; family Uloboridae; genus Uloborus; species Uloborus plumipes. Next base: position 16,702 of record JAXGGA010019889.1, read on the forward strand.
AAAGGAAATAATAATAATAGCAATTACCACCGAAATGAATTTAGAACTGCAAACATATAGCTAGAGTTACTACGCTTTAGTAGGGGGCAAATAAATGAAAATTCGCTTTATTTTTTGTTCAGATCATTATTTTAAATTTTTTAAAGCAAAATTCTGTTCAGTCTAAATGCTAAACGCTGAATGGATCGTTTTATTTTATTTTTGCATTAATTGTATTAACAGATATTAATAATATGTTTATCGAGGAATTTTACAATGTAATTGTAAAATTTTTTTACCAAAATAAATTCGTTTATATGCCGTTTTTATGCTTTTGATGCCATCACTTTGAAAACTGAAATCTCTTTGCATCCGCTACAGGAATCTGATTTTTCAAATTTTTGATGTTTAATACGCTTTTTTAAGAGGAAAATAAATGAAATTTATTTTTATTTTTTAATAAATATTTTTTTTTTTTTTTTTTCAAAATTGTTAGATTTTCACAAAATTATTTGATTTTTCACAAAATTATTTAGTTTTTCACAAAAAACGGACCCTGTGAAAAATCCTGGACAGACCCCTGCCTATGCCAATTTTACATTGCAAATTCATGAATGTGTATTTATGTGTAACTATTTTTTCCATTGCGTCAAATTCACTTTTGGCCAGGAACAGTCCCCAAATCAGATCCCCAAGATGAATATTCATAGACTGACTGATAATAAGAAACCTTTAAATCTTTCTTATTCCAAGTTATTTTGAATCATTTGAAAGCATTCCGAATTTTTTAAACCATCATTTTTTAAATTCAAGTTCTGGGTATAGTGGTAACAATACATAGAACTAGAATTAAGTAATTTTTATAATTGTAAGAAATAGGTTGTGACTATTTTGGGTCCAGCAATACTTAGGAAAAAAAAAATACTATGACAATGTTTTGATTATCTAAGTCATTCATTCTATTTGAAACTGCAGTGCAGCGAGTGTCATACCGAGTACTTTGTCACTTCAGTTCGTCTCTAATTTTTAATATGGAGTAAATGTTAGTTATACCTGTAAAAAATGATGTCAGCAGGAAACCACTATTTTTATTGCCCCACACTTGTCATAATTAAAGAAAATACTTGTAGGTAGATATCTTTTATCATGTTTATGTTTTCAAACTTCCTTTTATATCAAGTGAAAAATTAACTCATGTGTTTTGATTAATATATTTCTGCTGTGTATATGCAAATTTTTAAATCTCATTATAATTCACATTCAAAAACATTTATTTTTCACCACCTTACCTTCTACACATTATATACTCCAAGCTTTTTTTATTTATTTGATTAAAGTCTACTGAAACTTATTTTCAACTGACACATTTCTTCAAGAACATTGTATTTAAAGCACTAAATTTTGTTACCAAAAATGCAATTTCATGTAAAATTAAAAGATGCAAAAGTGCATTAAAACATTTCAACTTACCATTACAAACATTACAAAATCTTTTACTTCAATTTCTAAATATGTGTTCACAATTTTAAAATGTGCTTTACATATGAGTTACCTCTTAAAATTTGATTTGATTTGTTTCATAAAAAATGTAAATTTAACAGATTTAAAATTAAAATTTTCTTAAAATTCAAACGTATCTTTAAAAATTTCGTAAAATTAATCATTCAGTGTATGGTTTGATGAGTTATTTTCAATAAACTAAAAGATTTTTCAATGATCCAGGCTATAGCGAAACCTCATAATGAAGAACTCCAAATAAGAGCTTGGGATGCTGTGATACCACTAGTCCACAAACTTCGTGAATTTTATGAATTTTCACAACAGCTAGGTAATATGTTTCTTTATCACTAAGAGCATTTCTTCTTTCTCCTATCTTTTTTTAAATATTATTTCTTGCGAAAACCTTGGTAAAGAAATAATGCCACGATTCAAAAAGTCATTATACTTTTTTGAATTGTGAATTTCCTGAATGAATTTTTAGAAAGCCTATATTTAGGAAGTAGGGATAGCTTTGATAGTAAATATTATAAAACATGAAATGTTTATAACTTGCTTTTGAATAAACGGCTTCTTAACATGTTGCTTTATAAAATTAGTTCAAAATCTCCATCCTGATATTTGTATTTATGACAGTTTTTCTTGGTGTGCAGCTTGGTTTTACTTTGCTTAGTAAAATCTGAAATGCAAGCACCTAAAGCATCTTCTAGTTGCGCTTGTTTAAATTAATTTAAAACATTCAAACAAATTTCATGTAGTATAGAAACCCATTCTGATAATCAGAAATACCGGCAATTTTCAAACATTACTTATCTGTTTTTTCCTTTGTAGATACTGTAGTCCCACGCATTTTGTGGGAACTCAGTTCTGGTCCTTTAACTCCCACAGAACATCTCAAAATGCAACAAGCTCTTGTGAAGCAATTTGCGGAAATCCTGGACTTTGTACTAACTTTCGATGATTTAAAAGTAAATTATTTTCATTTAGTAAATTTTTTTATATACAGGGTGGTTATAAATTAACAGGAGGTGTTTGGA